>JAEANM010022400.1:0-11613 GCA_017656035.1 Myanophis thanlyinensis
ATAGGGATATGATAACTGGGCTGCTGAAAAGCCAGATGACCACTAGATGGCAGCAAAGAGTGCTCTAAGTAAGATGTCTGTATCTGGAATGAATTCCAGGCCCTTGAAACCAAATAACTGGGTAAGTGGAGACATCTAATGGCCTAACTTGGTAATTTTTCATTCCTGATTACATTTTCTTAGCACATTGATTTAAAATATTTCTATAAGGTATTATATTTTATTCATTTGTATCCCACCTTTAGTATATAATTTTTTTATCCAACTCTGTCAATATATATTTCAAGATGTAGATGTAAGTGCATATATACACATATGCATTAAGATTTCTAGTCCTCAACTTATAATGTTTAGTGACTGCTCGAAGTTACAATAGTCCTGAAAAAATTGACTTATGACCATTTTTCACACTTACAACCATTGTGGCAACCCCATAGTCACAATATCAAAATTCAGATGTTTGACAAGTGACTCACATTTATGACAGTTGCAGTCTGCTGGGGTCATGTGATCACCTTTTACGACCTTCTGACAAAGAAAATCAGTGGGGAAGCCTGATTCCCTTAACAACTGAGTTACTAACTTAGCAACTGTAGTGATTCACTTAACAGCTGTGGCAAGAAAGGTCGTAAAATGGGGGCAAAACTCACTTAACAACAGAAATTTTGGACTCACTTGTGGTCATAAATTGAGGATTTACCTGTACTATTTCTAAGAAGTCAAAGTGCAAATTAAAGATAGTGCAAATAGTGGACACTGGAACAGTAAGCCAAAAGATATGCACCACACCTGCCTATCCATTTACTAAAATTCCAAGATCAAGTTGTCATCCCAAAACATCTGAGAGGCCTACTACAACCAGAGAAAGATTACTACTGCCAATATATTTGCATGTTCACAGTCATAGCTTCAGTCCCTGTTATTGCTGATTATAAATGGTTTGGGCAAAATGTGTTAAGATCTGAGTCATACACAGATTTTTTTTTTTCACTGCAGTCGCTGGATTATCAGATTTTGCTCCCTTTCGGTATCTTAAATGAGTAATATATTTGGAACTCAGCACTTTCTAGCCAAATCATCAACTAGAGCTGTATTTCTCTTAAAGTTCAAGGCAGATCTAGGTGGAGCAACAGTTCAACTTTTCCACATACAAAGGAGCTGATATATCCTATTTTTGAATAAGTTAAATTTATTTCTGTGCAAATATTTGTTTCCATAAGACTGCTTTGTCCTAGTGGAGACTCTTGTTTAAGAATCAAGATGTTGATATGACACCTCCAGATGTTTGTGTTCCTATTTACAGAAAGTACATAGAGTACACCTAACATTTTCTGAAGGAATCACTGTGCTGGGTATAATCTTCAGAGTAATACTCAGTCAGAGACACAACAGGGAGCCTCCCTGGGAGCACCTGATGCTGCTGCTTTTCCCCAGAAGCAAACAGATAAACCAATCACATCTAATGAGGAATTATAACATTATCTGCTCTATGAATCTGAATTGTACATAATCAGAACAAGAAGCATCCAGTAAAAAAATAAATACAGAATTTAAATGGCCATTGGGATGCTAACACTCCATTCTGAAAAATCTAGAGAATTAATTCTAGAACTGTTTTAGAATCAGAGTATTAACCATTTGTGCCAAACAGTAAGCTGAATTCCTTGGTCCTACCTAAATAAACCCAAGTTACTGTTTGAAAACTATGGTTTATAACTTGGTTTTATGGCTTGTTTAAGATAATGTGCTAAGCCATGAAATGGTTTCTTCATTTTAAGCTTTGTGCAAAGTGTGATTCCAAGCATATGGTTTTTAAACAATATCAAATTACTTCCACTTTATATGAACCTAATTGTGACATTTTACAACTACAGTTAAACAAACCATTAATATAATGCATTAATTCAGCAAATATGGAGTCAGGTGAAAAACCTTAGCTTTTCCCTATCTGCCCCCTTCTTTGCTGTATTAATTGAAGGATGAACGTATGAGAAGATAATCATTTAGTACATTGTGTTCAGTTCACTGTACTTCCCTCAGCGCTTGCTGCTTTCAGTCTTATTTGCAATCATTATGTTCCAACTTTTCCTGTAGTAGTTTCACTGCGGGGGAGGTGGTAGCGGTGATTGTGGCCATCTCTTCTGAGTGTGAACTAAAGTGTGCACAGGGAGGGAGGCTTGCATTGGGTTAAACAGCTCACATGATCCTAAAGTAGATAGCCCATGACCAGCCATAGGAGTTTCAGTTCCCAGTCCCAGACAGAAATATCTCCAGTGAGAAGTATTCATTAGACCATGACACAATATTTTTAGTCATGATGAGGTCTAAGCAACAAAAAAAATGACCGAGAAGTACTGCATTTCCTTTGTGTGATTGCTTGGATTGGCAAAAGCAGGTGCCAGGACAAGACTTGTGGTGTATAAGGCAGAAGGATCATAAGTCAAACTGATGCTTTTTGAGATATAGCTACAGAATAACAGTAGTGATGGAGATTTTGTGGGGGGAGGGGTGAAGGCTTTTGAAGCTCTTTCTCCAGAAGGAAATAAAAGAGGATTGTTTACAGGCAGTTCTTGATGTATGACCTCTATTGAGACCAGAATTTCCATGGTTAAGCAAGGCGTTTGTTAAATGAGTCATGCCCATTTTTCCAACCTTTTTTGCCACAGTTGTTAAGCAAATTATTACAGTTGTTAAGTGAATCATTAAGCAGTCATTAAGCAAATCTGGTTTCCTCATTGATTTTCCTTGACAGAAGTTAGTTGGGAAAGTCATAAATGGCAATCACATGTAACCATTGTTATTGTATATCACAGAAGTGAGAACACCCCCTCACATTTTGTAAATATTTTAAGTATATATTGTCATGTGATAACACTCAAGAAATGACATTTGGTTACAATGTAAAGTAGTGAGTATACAGCTTGTATAACAGTTTAAATGTGCTGTCCCCTTAAAATAATGCAACACACAACCATTAAGGTCTAAACTGCTGGCAACAAAAGTGAGTACACCCCTAAGTGATAATGTCCAAATGGGGTCCAAATAGCAATTTTCCCTCCCTGGTGTCATGTGACTCATTAGTGGTACAAGGTCTCAGGTGTGAAGAGGGAGCAGGTGTGTTAAATTTGGTGTTATCACTCTCACTCTCTCATACTGGGCACTGGAAGTTCAGCATGATACCTCATGGCAATGAACTCTCTGAGGATCTGAAAAAACGAATTGTTGCTCTACATAAAGATGGCCTAGACTATAAGAAGATTGCCAAGACCTTGAAACTGAGCTGCAGCATGGTGGCCAAGACCAAACAGCAGTTTAACAGGACAAGTTCTACTCAGAACAGGCTGCGCCATGGTTGACCAAAGAAGTTGAGTGCCCATGCTCAGTGTTATATCCAGAGGCTGACTTTGGAAAATAGACATCTGAGTTGCTGCAGAGGTTGAAGGGGTGGAAGGGGGTCAGCCTGTCAATGCTCAGATCATATACTGCATTCTGCATCAAATTGGTCTGCAGGACTGTCATCCCAGAAGGAACCCTCTTCTAAAAATAATGCACAAGAAAGCCCACAAACTATTTGCTGCAGACAAGCAAACTAAGGACATGGATTTCTGAAACCATGTCCTGTCGTCCGATGAGACCAAGATAAATTTATTTGATTCAGATGGTGTCAAGCATATGTGACAGCAGCCAGGTGAGGAGTACAAAGGCAAGGGTGTCTTGCATACAGTCAAGCGTGGTGGTGGGAATGTCATGGTCTGGGGCTGCATGAGTGTTGCCGGCCCTGGTGAGCTACAGTTCATTGGGGGAACCATGAATGCCAACATGTATTGTGACATACTGAAACAGAGCATGATCCCCTCCCTTCAGAGACTGGTTGGCAAGGCAGTATTCCAACATGATAGTGACCCCAAACACACATCCAAAATGACCATTGGCTTGCTAAAGAAGTTGAGGGCAAAGGTGATGGACTGGCCAAGCATGTCTCCAGACCTAAACCCTATTGAGCATCTCTGCAACATTCTGAAATGGAAGGTGAAAGTGCACAAGGTCTCTAACATCCACCAGCTCTGTGATGTCACCAGGGAAGAGGACTTCAGTGGCAACTGTGAAGCTCTGGTGAACTCTATGTCCAAGAGGGTTAAGGTAGTGCTGGAAAATAATATCCACAAAATATTGACACTTTGGGCCCCATTTGGACATTATCACTTAGGGATGCACTCATTTTTTGTTGCCAGCAGTTTAGACATTAATGACTATGTATTACATTATTTTGAGGGGACAGCATATTTACACTGTTATACAAGCTATATACTCACTACTTTACATTGTAGCCAAGTGTCATTTCTTCAGTGTTGTCACATGAAAAGATATACTTAAATATTTACAAAATATTTACTCACTTCTGTGATATAGTGTAAATACATGCTGGATACCAAGCACCTGAATTTTGATCATGTGACCATGGGAATGTTTCATCTGTTGTAAATGAGAGAACAGTTGCAAGTTCAAATGTTTCAGTGCCATTATAGCTTTAAATGGTTGTAAGTTGATGACTACTAATACTGTCTTTGTCAAATACTTGGTAGTTATAATAAAGTGTTGGAGAATTTCCCCTGTGATGAAACGATTGCCTGTAATGTTTTCCCCTATAACCAGCACGGTGACTTTTGAAAGATCCTTTGCATGTAACTTTGCCAGGGACCAGCTTTGTTTCACAACTTCCACTCCTTGTAAAACTCTTAGGACTTATAAACAGGGACAGCACAAATGACATCAAGCTGAGGGGAATAGCCAACAGTTTAAAAGTTAGGCTCAAGATCTAAAACATGGGTGTCAAACTTGCCATGTGACTTTGCTGCCATGTGACTTTTGTGATGTTTTTCCCATTTGCAGACCTAGGTGGGTGTGGCCTGCATGTAATGCATCTGGCCTGTGGGCCACCAGTTTGACACGCCTGATCCAGTGGTAGAAATCAAATATTTTTACTACTGGTTCTGTGGGTGTGGCTGGGGGGGTCATGTGACTGAGTGGGCAGTTTCTGTAAGCAGGGCAATAAAGATTAGGCTAGAAATAACACCAGAATGTTTTTTTCCTGCCTTCCTTACAGGATTAATCCTGTAAAGTGGTAAAAAACAAAAGGAGATTTCTTCTAGCAACTGGTTCTCTGAACTGCTTAGAAAATTTACTATTGGTTCTAGCGAACTTGCTAGAACCTGCTGAATTTCACCTTTGACTTGATCTAGAAGGATCTTGGCAGACTTGAATACTGGACCTTATCCAACAAAATGCAGTTCAGTGGTGAGAAAAGTAAGGTTTTATATTTAAGCAAGAAGAGTATTCTCAGAGGGGAGAGAGTGGTGATTGGGGCAGATTTCAACAGGCATATTGGTGAGGGGAACAAAGGTGATGAGGTGGTGATGGGCAGGTTTGGTGTTAAAGAAAGGAACCTAGAAGGACAGATGGTGGTCGACTTTGCTAAGAGGATAGAAATGGCTATAGTTAACATCTATTTCCAGAAGAGGGAGGAACATAGAGTTACATATAAGAGTGGAGGTAGGAGTACGCAGGTAGACTACATTCTGTGTAGATGAGGCAATCTGAGAGAGATTAGTGACTGCAAAGTGGTGGTAGGAGAGCCAGACAGCATTGGATGGTGGTGTGTAG
The DNA here is from genome assembly GCA_017656035.1 of Myanophis thanlyinensis. Lineage (NCBI taxonomy): Eukaryota > Metazoa > Chordata > Lepidosauria > Squamata > Homalopsidae > Myanophis > Myanophis thanlyinensis. The sequence goes on from JAEANM010022400.1 coordinate 5,662, forward strand.
GATGACTCTGACAGTCAAGATGAAGAGGAGAGGAAAGATAGAGAGGAAGACCAAGTGGTGGAAGTTGCAAAAGGAAGAATATTGTGAGGAATTCAGGCAGAAGTTGAGACAGACTTTGGGTGGTCAGGAAGAAGTCCCCGAAGACTGGGAAACTACAGAAGAAGTGATCAGGGAGACAGATAGGAAGGTGCTAAGCATGTCATCTGGAAGGAGGAAAGAAGATAAGGAAACATGGTGGTGGAATGAGGAAGTACAGGACAGCATCCAGAGGAAGAGGCTAGTTAAAAAGAAATGTGACGTAGAAAGGACTGAAGACAGTAGATAGGATTACAAAAAATTGCAGCATAGAGTGAAGAGGGAGGTGGCAATGGCCAAACAGAAAGCATCTGATGAGTTGTATGCCGGGTTAGACAGGAGGGAAGGTGAAAAGGACTTGTACAGATTAGTGAGACAGAGAGATAGAGGTGGGAAGGATATGCAACAGATAAACGTGATTAAAGACAGAGATGGAAAGGTGGTGATAAGTGAGGACAGTGTGCAGAGAAGATGGAAGGAGTATTTTGAGGAACTGATGAATGAGGAAAATGAGAGGAAAAGAAGAGATGAAGAGGGGAATATTGTAGAGCAGGAAGTAGCAAAGATTAGAAAGGATGATGTGAGGAAGGCTCTGAGGAGAATGAAGAGTGGAAAGGCTGTTAGTCCAGAGGACATACCTGTGGAGGTGTGGAAGTGTCTAGGAGAGACAGAAGTGGAGTTTCTATTGAGTTTGTTCAATAGGATTTTAGAGAGTGAGAAGATGCCTGAGAAATGGAGAAGTGTTCTAGTGCTGATCTTTAAGAACAAGGCTGATGTGCAGAGTTGTAGCAACTACAGAGATATAAAGTTGTTGAGCCAAACAATGAAGCTATGGGAAAGAGTAGTGGAAGCCAGGCTAAGAAAGGAAGTGGCAGCAATATGGCTTCATGCCCAGAAAGAGCACTACTGATGCAATTTTTTCCCTGAGAATGTTAATGGAGAAGTACAGAGACGGTCAGAAGGAGCTGCATTGAATCTTTGTGGATTTAGAGAAAGCGTATGACAGAGTGTCAAGAGAGGAGCTGTGGTACTGTATGAGGATGTCAGGAGTGGCAGAGAGATACATCAGAGTTGTTCAGGATATGTATAAGAGGAGTATGTCAGCAGTGAGATCTGCTGTAGGTCAGATAGAGGAGTTCAAGGTGGAGGTGGGGCTACATCAAGGATTGGCTCTGAGCCCCTTCTTGTTTGCTGTGGTGATGGACAGGTTGACAGATGAGGTTAGACAGGAATGTCCATGGACAATGAAGTTTGTGGATGACATTGTGATCTGTAGTGAGAACAGAGAGCAGGTGGAAGAACACCTGGAAAGGTGTAGGTATGCCCTGGAAAGAAGAGAAATGAAAGTCAGTCATAGTAAGGCTAGTGTGTAAACATGTGTAAACATGTAAAGTAATACATGTGAGTAAATGAGAAGGAGGGAAGTGGAACATTACAGAGGGCTGAGGTCAAAAAGGTGCAGGGGGTTAAGTATTTGGGGTCAATAGTCCAGTGTGACAGAGGGTGTGGAAAAGAGGTGAAGAGGCGAGTGCAGGTGGGTTGGAATGGGTGGAGAAAGGTGTCAGGAGTGTTGTGTGACAGAAAAGTGTCAGCAAGAATCAAAGGAAAAGTGTACAAGACAGTAGTGAGACCAGGTATGATGTATGGGTTAGAGACTGTAGCAGTGAGGAAAAGACCAGAGGCAGAGATGGAAGTAGCAGAGGTGAGAATGTTGAGGTTCTCTTTAGGAATGGCCAGGATGGACAGGATTAGGAATGAGCACATCAGAGGGACAGCTCAGGTCAGCTGTTTTGGGGACAAGGTTAGAGAGGCCAGATTGAGATGGTCTGGACATGTGCAGAGGATGGAGAGTGGTTATATTGGTAGAAGGATGTTGGAGATGGAGCTGCCAGGCAAGATGTCAAGAAGAAGGCCAAAGAGGAGATATATGGATGTGCTAAAAGAGGACATGAATAGAGAATACCAAGGATAGAGTTAGGTGGAAACAGATGATTTGCTGTGGTGACCCCTAACAGGAACAGCCAAAAGAAGAAGAAGAAGAATTTAGACAAGAAAACCAAAAGCATGGGTATAGAATAGGTGGTATTCAACAGCAATCAATGTGAGCAATCAATGAGAGAGAACCTAGAAGTCCTAATGGATACTTTCTTAAGAATGAGCTAGCAATGTGCTGCAAATGCCAAAAAAACCAATGCAGCTCTATGGTTCACCAACATAGGAATAGTATCAAAGTCATCTGAAATATTAAGAATGATTTATATGCACTGGTAAGATCACACTTGGAATACTGCATCCAGTTTTAGTCACCATGATAAAAAAAAAAAGATGTTGACACTCTAGAAAGGGTACAGAGAAGAACAATAAGGATGATTAGAGGACTGGTAGCTATACCACACAATGAATGTCTAATCTAACAAAGAGAAGCACTAGGGGTGGCATGATAGCAGTCTTCCAATATTTGTGGAACTGTCACAGAGAGGAGGGGGTCAATTTAGTCCCCTGGGTTCAACACTGCACAGTATAGGGGGGGGGAAAGCAAGTGGATAGCCAAGGAAAAGTATCAGGGTGTGTGTGGATGCTTTACTGCTTCCTGGACACAGGAACTGAAGGCTTGAATTTCCCTGAAAGCCAACTCAGAGAGACTAAGGAGAAGCTACTTCCCACAGGCAATATGGACCCTAAACCAAACCACAACAAACCCAGGACTAAAAAGTATTCCCATAATCTACCTCTCTCAATCACTCTCTAACTTATTCTCCCTCCCTGTCTATACTATTCCCTTGCCCTACTACCTATGGTCGCGAGCGGTCGCATACACATTTCACTGCATTTCGTACCATGCACACCATATGACTGTGCATGTGATGAATATAATTTGATTTGATTTGAATTGATTTGATTTGAATATGTTTAAGAGGAAGAGGCATGAAGGCTTGACCATGAAGTCAAAGGAAATGTGAGGACTCCAGAGTTGGAAGAAACTCAAGAGTCATTTCAGTCACACAGAGAATAGCCTTCTGACTTATCCACCTTGTAGCCTCCAATGAATGGTCTCATGCAGGCTTTTTCATCCTTCCTGTTCGTGGGCTCAACATCTCAGCAGAGAATCCAACAGCACAAGGACCAGGTGAAACTAGGAGAAATGAAGTGCAACTTGTAACATTTAAGCGAACGATAAGGCATCAAACAATTAAGCAATTCAACCTCTGGGACCCATTGCATAATCCTTCTTTATCACTCCTGCTTCTACTTTACTACGTCACGATACCTGAGCCACACCATTCATCCCATTAGAGGTCTTCCTTGCATTCCAAGTTCTTTGATGACAACCAAGTACTATATCAGAGCCCGTCCACCTTCCAACCTGCTAAAGCCAGCTGGCCTATGAATAAAGATGTAATCCATGGGAGAAAGCTGTGGTTCTAAAAACATTTGGGATGGGAGAGTATGAACCTGGACCAGTTTAGTCTGGTGCTAAAACGATGGGCTAATAGCCAAGAGACTGCGAGTTCTAATCCATCCATAACCATGAAAGCCATCTGGGTTGTGACTTTAGGCCAGTCCTTCTTTCTCAGACTAACCCACTCTTGGGGTTGTTGTTGGAAAAATAGGAGGCAGAAATTAATTAATATTAAATATTACAAAAGATTAATATTAAATATTACAAAAAAGCAAGGTCAAGGTAAAAGTCAAATAAATAAAACCTGGAGGGGTGAAGGAGTAAGAAAGACATGTGAAGTTGCCAACAGTAACTCCAGCCTTATGCAGATGAAGTCTTTCTTGAGGAATCCCTAACCCATTTTCTTATAATGTCCTGTTTCATATAATACATTAAGTTATTACGTTTTATTTCACTTGTGTTTAGTGTACTGTACAAAGGCAGAAAATGTTGGGTGTCTTTAATGGCATTTATTTTACATGTCCGATGAATCCAACTAATCGCGATTTAGTCAACCAATTATGACTAAACAAACCATGGGTGTGATTCATACTATTTTGACTGGATGGAAGGCTCTCATTTGAAAGAAATAGATTAGCAATGACCCCTTAAGAGCATCTATTGCCATCCTGCTGGCTTTGCTCATCAGGGCCAGGCCTCTCTTGTGGGCACGATATGGGATGGGTTTGGCAGCTGTGAGAGCCTGGCTGAGGGGAAAGGAAGACACACAGGCAACAGTCTGCAGCAGCTGCCGCATGTGGCCTCTCAACCTATTGCAAGTACATTGGTGAAGGAATGTGGGAGGAGAGGGGAGGGGTACTTCCTGAGTGCAGAGCCAGTACTCTACTTAGCCCTCTCTGGGTAGACTGCAGCCCATCTGGCTTATCCTCTAGGGCAGGGGTGGGCAATTATAGCTTCTTCGTGACTCGTGGACTTCCACTCCCAGAATTCCTGAGCCAGCATGGCTGGTTCAGGAATTCTGGGAGTTGAAGTCCAGGAGTCATGAAGGAGCCGTAATTGCCCACCGCTGCCCTAGGGAAACTGCAGGGGAATGGTGTGGTAGGGCGAACATACTTGCTCTCTGCACCTGATGCTGTGATCCTCAGGCAAAAGCATTTGTGCATATTTGGCCAATGATGGCAGCAGTCAGAGCAAAGAACTCGATCTTTGCTTATCAGTCTGTAGGATTCAACCCAAGAAAGTATTGGTTTCAACTGGAAATTTCAGCATGTTATTAAATCTTTTCCACTGAAATTGGAAGTGGTTAAAATAAAATTGTCCCCTGCGAACCCCTTTTTTATTTATTTTTGTCTTTTTTTCACATATCTTTTCTCCTGCACTCCCTACATTTTTGAACAAAGGAAAGTTTTATTCAAATCTGCAGAAACCACAGAGTCAGGGGTGGCTGCATCTTTTGGGGTCTTTGATGGGAACACATGTGAACTGTGGATCCGGCAGGTGCTCTTCCTGTTACTGCGGCAGCGGAGGAGGCGGCAGCTGGCTGCAAAGCTGGCATTCTGGTTCTCTATTTTCTTGTTTATTTTTTAAAGTGAGATTCAGCAAGCAATCCGTAACAAGGAAACAAAAAAAAAAAAAAAACCCCACCACCCTCTCTTGTGCAAATCTAATGAAGGAAACAAATGGATTCTGTGGAAGAGTTCAGTTTCAGAAATCGTGAAAAGTCTATACAGCATAGTTAGAGAATATTATTAATTCCTGTTACTGTGGTAAACATTCAGTTCACGGGAAACAAGCAATAGACTTGTTTTCTTTTCTACACATTATTTTTGACAGAGAGAGAGAGATGCTTAATTCTCTTTTGCACTAAAGAAGTAATCTGGGATGGATTGAAATGGCCTCAGTGTTTCTGTTCAATATTCTTCAATTCCTTAATTAATTTAAATCTTGAATCCTTAATAATACAAAGTATAGTCAGATCAGGATTCTTAAAAAGCAAGACAGAAAGAGTATTGATGCCTTTGAACTCTGGTGTTGGAAAATGCCATGGATAGGCAAGAAAACAATAAATAGGAGCCTCGGTGGCGCAATGATTAGAGTGCAATACTGCAGTAATGCAGTACTTCTGCTGACTGCCGGTTCAAATCCCACCAGGCTCAAGGTTGACTTAGCCTCCCATCCTTCTGAGGTAGGTAAAATGAGGACCCAGATGTTGGGGGCAATATGCTGACTCTGAAAATCGCTTAGAGAGGGCTGTCAAGCACTGTGAAGCAGTATATAAATCTAAATCTATAATTTAGATTTATCTATAAATCTCTGGAATGAACTGCCCCCGGAGATCCGGACCATCACGGACCTACAGACCTTCCGGCGCGCACTGAAGACCTTTCTGTTCCAACAAGTCGGTCTGGCCTAGTACTGTCGGTTGGGGATTTTAAATTGGTTTTTAATTTTTAGTATGTATTTTTAAATTGTTTTTA
>JAEANM010022401.1:0-11613 GCA_017656035.1 Myanophis thanlyinensis
GTTGGTTTATTTTTAAATTTTATAATCAACTCTAACTTATTTTTAACTGTAATTTTTAAATATCAGCTCATTTAATTATTTTAAATTGGTTTTTAAATTTTGTCTATGTATTTTTTATCTGCTGTACACCGCCCCAAGTCCCTACGGAGAGGGGGCGGTACATAAATTTAAATAAATAATAAATAATTTCCAACTTAACATTTAAAGCATAATACTTGACTCCATTGTTTTCATGAGCAATTCATGTCATTCTAATCATTGAGCTGACTGGTTAAAAATTAAATTCATTTTGTAGCATAATTAAGCGGTCATTTAGGTATTATTATTCTATCTGAATTAAGCTAACAGTCTAACATAATATATATTTTACATATATAATATTTACTTAACATGGCTTTCCTAAGTGCTGGAATATAGTTCCAAGTATCCCTTGTCAACAAGGCCATCTCAGTTGAAGGAACAAAGGAGACACTAATACTTGAATGCAAACATACCTCCATTCACATGTTGAAAGCAATACATGGACTATAACTTAGGATCATTGAAAAGTCACAATTTCCTGAACTTTGTATGTTGTTTGGTAAACTGCTGCACAATAGTAAATTTGGAGAAAGCCTCCAGAAAAGTCCAACTGTTCCTGAAACAGTGCCAAAAATATATTATATGAAAAGACCTGCTGGCAAAAACTGTGTACACCAGATAAAATTATACTAAAAGTAAATAGGGGTGGTTATAATTAGTATATTTACCCATCCCTAAACTGGAGAGTATAGAATTATAGCCATCAAATATGAAAGAATTGTTGTTATACAGTGCAGCTTGGACTGCATAGCAGATCTTTCTGTCAGTAAAATCCTATGCATATTTGCAAAACCTAAGTGTTCATCTGGACACTAATCTTCAATTATTTTTTCTCTGCTCAGTGTTAGAAAGAGCTTTGAGCAAAACTCATACTTGCTAAAGATAAACTAGTCAATTTTTTCCATTTTCAATCAGATATATCAGAAATATATTCTCTTCCCCTCTGCTGAACCTCCACAACAAAGGTATAGGAAGCAGGACACTCTGGTTAACTTCCCAGCTGACACATTCCATACATAAAGGGCCAGATATCAAACAGGAAATGGAAAAGCTGATGAATATGAAGAATAAGTGACTAAAAAATAAAGTCAGTAAGTTTGCTAACCCATCTGTTTGAAAGTGCATCATCACTCTTTAACTTAATCTCTTCATTAGCCTGTTTTTTTTTAAAGAAAAGAAAATGTGTTTCTGCATATTAAAATTAATTAAAACATAGAAGGAAGGAAGAGAGGCAAATACAATAAGAGATCAGAGTTTTTTAAACTTGGGCTTTTTTTCTTTTACTAATAGTGCTTTCAACTGCCCTTCAATTTCTTAGGTTAAGAACAGGCTGTGTTATCACTAGATGGGGGAAAACCCCCAAGCAGAAGATACTAGGGGTCAGAAATTGTTTCAAGATGTCAGAGGATAGCTTTGTAAATGAAACATGGCCTACTGTGCACTCAGATTTGTCTATTGCTAAAAATATATATTTTAAAGGCTGTACTGAAGGCTTTTCTTTTTTAGGTTTTTTACAATTTTCATTAATGAAGTATAACACAAAAAAATAAGAAATATTATGAACAGTACATTAAAAGTATGCATACTATACAAAAATTAAAATAACCCTAAAGGAAAAAAACAAAAAATAAGAGAAGGAAATGTCCATATAATGGAATTTTAAAAATAATTAAATACTTAATCTTATTAGTAAATCTAGACAACAGCCGATCAAATTGTTCCACCTTGTTTTTATAAGACATTGATAAAAAGGATGTATCATATGAGTGAGAGAACCCTTAAATTTCTTAGAATGCCAGCACACGACTTTCAAAAACATCTCTAGACATCCAACATATGTGAAACAAAATTAACTCAATTCTCTTACATTTCTTAACATCTGGGCCATTCTAAATCCTTGCCAGTGCTAAAGAAAGATTTAGTTAAAAGTGAATGAGATCCTCTATTTGCTGCTTATGTATGTGTGTGCTAGACCTCCAGTGACTCATAGTTCAGTAGATGATAGATGTCACTGGCAAAATGCCTCACCACATTCCCTGATCTGCAGCTTCTCCTCCCCACCCCAGCAATCTATCCCAGACTCTTTCATGGCCTTTACTAAAGATATTTAGGAATCATTTTGTACACACAGCATCTTCCATAAGACAGAGTTATTCCAATAATTTTTCAGCAGAAAGATTCCATGTCATTATTTACAACATGCCACACAATTTCTCCTGTATTACCATAAATATTTGGGTTACAGTTAAAATGAGAACTGTATACTGACAGCCGGTGTACTGTAGTGGTTAAGACATTAGCCTAGAAACAGTGAGATGGTGAGTTTTAATCTCACTTTAGGCAGAAAGCCAGCAATGGTCTTGTCCCCCCCCCCCACTGTGTGTGTGTGTGTGTGTGTATCTCTCTCTCTCTCAGTCCAAAGAAGGTAGGCAATGGCAAACCATTTCTGAAATCTGCCAAAATCTACAGGGACTTGTAGGTCACCAGGAATCAATATTGACTCAAAGGCACACAAACATTTTGTTATTATTAGTTGCACAATCAGCCATTTTTGTAAACTGGATTCGGTATTTTTATCCACATTATTGAGTCCTTCAAAAGGACCTGGGATAGGCAATTCTGCTTTTACTTTACACAACTCAAGCTGGCCCTCTCTAAGCGGTTTTACAGAGTCAGCATATTGCACCCAACAATTTGGGTCCTCATTTTACCCACCTCAGAAGGATGGAAGGCTGAGTCAACCTTGAACCTGGTGGGATTTGAATCGGCAAACAGCAGAAGTACTACAATACTGCAGTACTACACTCTAACCACTGTGCCATTGAGGCTCTTAATACTATAATCAGTGTCAACATAACTAGGAAATGGCCCCTTCACATATTTGGGGCCCCAAGCCAAGCACTTAGCCAGGTCTTCATGCCTTCCAAAGGGCCAGCAGGGTAAGGGCCATCCTAATCTCAGGTTCCAGAGGACAGGCACTATGACATAAAAGGTACACCTCCCATCCCCTGCCAGTTGACATTCCAGTACTGACAAGACTTGGATCATGCCCATTCTGCCAGACCAGATTGGACAGTAGCAACAACTGTGAGAAGATAGTTCCTCAGGCAACCCAGTCCTAACATTAGTCCTAAGTCCTAATGAAGGGCTTTTAAGGTGACAACTATCACCTTGAATTGCATCCGGAAACACACTGGCACCTGGCACCGCCTAAAGCAGTGGTGTTACATTATCCTGATTAGCCGACAACTTGTCTAGCTGCAGTCTGTACTAGCTGAAGCTTCTAAATACTTTTCAATGGCAGCCCCTTGTGGACAGTGCTTCCACCTCCTATTTTCCCACAAGATTTGTGAAGTAGGCCGGGGTGAGAGAGAATGACTGAGCAAAATCATCCAGACAATTTCCATTCTGAGTGAGGCTAAAATTTATTTCTGCTGATTTCTAGACCAGTTGTCCACTATACCAAACTGGCTCATTGAACATATTCAATGTAGATCTATGTAAAGTCAGTGTAAATGTAACCTCTATCTCTAGAATGACTAAATTCACCCTTAAGTGTAAAAAGAACCAAAATGTTAAGTATTTGTTAGCTTCCTATTGCAAGCTCTCTCTCCTTGTTTAGAAATGCAGTTCAGAGAATTAGCCTCAGTACAAAATGTGTTTCAGTGGGCCTGACTCAGAAACAGGTTATATCTTAAGCTATTCAAGAATGAATTTGGGGTGGGGAGGAAAGGCTTGCCAAAATGTTTAAATAACTTAACCCTTTTAGGGACTCAGCTAACCTTGACTTGAACTTTGAAGCAGTTAAATTTTCACTTGGTCCCTATAAACAGAGCTAAAAAGTGCTGACATGTGCAAGGATAAAGGTTTGAAAATGTTAATAGGTTTTAGTGTCTGATACTTTTGATAATCTGGTCCCAAGTGTTTTGGGTCTTTAAGAGTAGATTCCATCTGTCCCATAAAGTTATGTATAGAAACATAATAATTCATCCCTTTGATCCCCTGCTCTATGTTGATGTCCTTTATTTAAAAAAAAAAAAAAGGACACACCACATGTTCTGCTGAAGAAAGAAACTTGACTGGTACTTAGCATTCTGGATGTGCTACAATTAATATGAAGTTCTTTATGTTATGATCCCATGAAATTACCATATAGTCAGAAATATTGGTATAGATTGTTTAGGGTGACAAAAATCTAGACAGTAGCAAAGAGAAACAGAATATTCTTATTCAGAAACATTTGATGCCATCTTGATATAGTAACCCTAAGATAATGTATTATTGAACCCAATGATAAATACCAAATCATGCTGCCAGGGGAATTCTGGGAATTGAAGTCCACAAGCCTTAAAGTTGCCAAGGTTAGACATTCCTGATTTAAATAAATAAAACTTCCCTTCCCTCCCTTCAAATGTTTTATCTCTATTTTGCCATACAGTATCTGTAATCCAATTCCTATTTTCCATCCTCACAATATCTTTTGAATTGTGTTCAATATTCCCAGGTTCTTTTCTTGGTGACAATACAAAAGTACAAAAGTGTTTTCTTTTTCTATGATTTTTCAACTTTACAGTTTAAATTAGCCTACAGCCCTGGGATTTCCAATGGTCTCACATCCAAAAATTAATCTAGTTTATCCTGGCTTAGCTTTTTGGAATCAACTGAGTCAGATAAGAGTTGCCCTCAGTCAGGAGTAATTTTTTCTAAGTTTAACAATAACTTTTGATGATGGAGCAGAATAGAGCAGCATGTATGAATGCAGTCAAGCGATAATTTTCATTAAGGACAGAATTACATTTCTTGAATCCTGCAGAGCATTCACTTTTCTGCCCTGGATTGGTTCTTTGTATTATTTATATTTCTGTAATGTAATTTATACTTACATCATTAGATGGCAGTGTAATCTTCAAAGACAATTCTACTGGTAATGTATAATTTTTTAAACAGTGGATTTATGCCAGTTGCTATTTCTCTATTCCACTTCATTGTCTTACTTATTCATTGATTCCAGTATGAACCTTCGTCACCTAGAAATAGAATAGTAATAACTCATAACCCCAAAACAGTCCTTTATCATAATTCAACTCCAAAAGTAGGAAAGGGGGAAAGAGCAACTGATTTCATTTTGCTGATCCTATCATGTCTACAGTGGGAATGTATCCTGGAAAATCCTGATAATAAAAACATGAAAACAGGCACTTTATTGCAGAGTGAAAGTCAGATAGTTGCTAACATTTCTTTAACTAGTTGTCATAACTGGTAACTAATAGTTGGCTAAATGCATCAATCCCCATTATGTGGTTGAAAAAGCAGAGCAAATCCATCAAAGTTTGCTTTGACTCAAGTCAAGATGCTGGTAATGATCTATAAAGAGCTACATGACATGAGCCCAAGTTATTTGAAGGTCTGCCTTTTCCCAATAATCTGTCTGATCAGGTCTGGTGAAGAGAGTTTATTGCATGTGCTGTGTACAAAAGCAACTGTCAACCTTACTAGGTAAACTAGATAGGAAACATGGGTTAATTTTACTTTATTGTGACGCTACATTGACAGAATCTTGCATGGCAGCAAATACAGTACAATTCTCCCATTGTCATCTTTATGACCAGAAAACTTAAGGAAGGCTCTTGCCCTCCATGCAACTGTGGACTACTCTCTCTCTTATCTGATTGTCCCTAGGCAGCATTTCTTTCTTTCCCAGAGTTGGAACTAGTAAAGGGTTTGCTACATATACCCTACATCCTAAGAATGATATATGTATTGTATCTAAATCAATCCCATCATGATTTTTGTTTTGATTGTGTTCCAAAAATTCCACAACAAGATCTTGAAATGAGGATAAGAGAAACTGGGTGGCTGTTGTTACCAGCATCGTCTCATAATGATGGACATTTTTGCTTGTTTGTCCCAAAGGTGCTCTTTCAGGAGGCAACTGGACTTTCTTATGTTTTTTTTTTTTCAAGATATTTTGCTTCTCATCCAAGGAGGTTCTTCAGCTCTGACAGGATAGTGGGGAAATGGAAGGATTTATATTCCTTGCAGATAGTTGGTAATTTGCATGGTTTTAGAGACGGTCGTTGAAGCACTTGGAGGGTTATCTATGTCCTCAGGGTTAGGGTTGAGGAGGCAGATAAGCCTCCAAGTACTTCAATGACCCTCTACAAGGATGCAAATTACTAGCTGTCCTTTCATTCCTCAATATCCTGTCAGAGCTGAAGAAGCTTCATGGATGAGAAGTGAAAGGTCTTCAAAAAAAAAAAACCAAGAAAATCCAGTTGCCTCCTGAAAAAGCACCTTTGGGATCACCATGACCTGGATGACTGAGAATCTCTACAGATTTTTGTTGTTTATTCACTTTTTATAATTTCTGAATGCTCATCAATATCCTATGTATCATTCAGAAATTACAAAAATGAATTATCAAAATACAGTGTAATTGTATCTTTACTGTTTCTAATGTTATTGGTCTGGAGGACTGCCCTGTTCAACAGTTACCTGATGCCTTTGGTAAAAGAGTTGCTATACTTTTATGTTGATTCACTGATTAAAGTGTTGACTTAATGCTCTTTTGCTGTAAAGATAAGCTATGTTAGAAAATGATTTAAAAGACTGAAGCTTTCATTCCATCACCTGCCCTTGTACAAACAGTAGCAGTGAAAGCTTCACAGATTTATAATACAGTTTGGGAAGTAAGTTTTAGAATGGGGCTTCAGTCAATGGGGTGGGTGGGAATTGCTGACAAGCCAGAAAAAGGTAACCAAGAACAAAATATGTAATCTGGAAATCACCTTAGTCGAATGAATTAACAGTGCTCTAAATGCAGGGAGGTTGGATTTTCCCCTTTTAACTGCCACCAAAACAGCCTAGCTTTATATCTCCAGGTGTATGCTGTACACAACTTGTGGATTTTGCCAGAGGCATGCAGTTGAGAGGGTGTCACACATTTGACTCTCACGGTTGCTAATTCTGGTGGCTCAGCCTTGGCTCTTTTCATTTCAGTTAGAGAGAGATGTTTCCAGGAAAAATCCAGATAACTACATCTGTGCTACAGGGTATAAATAAATGAAGTATGCCATATATAATATCAAGCTCCCACCATTCTCCTTTTAGAACAGAACTCTGTGCAAAATTCTAGTTATATCAGGCCAGAGATGTTGGGAATTAGGCAGTGTACACATTTAATAACTGTAATGCACTACACTAAAACATTTAGTGCTCTCAGTTATACTGGGATATTAAGTATTCAATATAAGCTATGATGATATCATGACTTGCATCCCTTGGATCCTTACAAATACATATGGTTAGGACTGCAATTCCTAGACTATATCCATTCAGTGAATATATATGATTTATCATGATCTATCATATTCAACCCATCATTTCTTTCATCCATTAATTCATGCCCAAATTTCCTCATGTCAGCTTTCAGTTTTTCTACTTTACCTGAAAAGGCTTAGCAAGTCTTCAGACTGGATAATTTTCAGTACCCTTCTGTGACCTGTATGAAGGCTTATTGTATCTATTGTTGAATTATCTTCAAAAATGGCTATACAGGTAGATGTGTCTGTGTATAAAATGCAGAAACAACTCTGTTAATGTCGATTTTAACAGTTTTCTACAAAGAAATCACTAAATAAAAGATCACTGCCTCAATTCCAAACTATTAATTAATTCTTCTATTAATTTTATGCACAGTTTTGGATTAGCACGTGCAATGGCTTCAAAATGTCTTAGTGGTTTTAGAAGCAGAATATATATAGTTACAAAAATAAAAGGCTCACATGCAGTTTATTTAGATAAGTATAAATATTTGTTTACAGTCTTACTTCAAAAGATTTAGAACAAGTTGCATGATAAAATAACTATATCATTTCAGAGTATGTTTATGAGACAGACTATAAGCTCCATTCATAAGTTCCTGTGTCCTGGGCTTCTAAGCTTTAAAAGGTTCCCAATTTGTTAATAACAAAGATTGGATTTGCTGATGATCAGTTCTCAAAGAGCTGTGGTGGTACAATGGTTAGAGTGAAGTATTGCAAGCTAATTCTGCTGACTGCCGGCTTCCAGCAGTTTGGCGGTTCAATTCTCACCAGCTCAAGGTTGACTCAGCCTTCTGAGGTTGGTAAAATGAGGAGGACCCAGATTGTTGGGGGGGGGGGGACAATATGCTGAGTCTGTAAATCTCTTAGAGAGAGCTATAAAGCACTATGAAGTAATATATACAGTAAGTCTAGTGCTAGTGCTATTTTAATGAAAATAGTATACTATTTTATGTGATGAGGTTATGCTTTCCTATGAAGGAACTTTACATAAACAAATGGCACTGGAACTATTGGTTTGGATACAATAGCAAAGGTTCAATGCCCACAAGTGTACCACCGCCTAGCTAATAAGAAACTTCCCAATGTTTGTTTGCCTTTTTGTAAAGAGTTTAATGTCATCTTCCCATATTTAATTGTTCATTGACATTATCGCATTGGCAATGAGCAACTGTACACAATGCTTTATGAAGCTATTAATGTATATCTTCAGTTGCATATTGTACTCCCAATATGCCTGGGGCATCAGTTAATGGCCTTTTGAAACATGTTGGTTCCTGTTTTCATGATGAAAGATCACCTGTAAGGATCTGAAAGCTGCTATTTAACAGTGCATTATATTACCAGAAAAACACATAAGTTAACCATACAGATGTTAACTTTTTAAAAAAGCTCATATATTTTTAAACATAAACAAGGCGTTCTTCCATACCATTTCCTATTGTATATTTCAATATAAAAAGTGGACTATTTTTTAATGACAGACAAAACTCAAAATGCGTCATATCTTCTATGTTCCAGCAAAACTGAACTCAGTACTTTCAATTGTTCCAGACATAGGAAACTATAGGAACTTGGAATAAGCCCTTTATTACTGTCTTTTGTGTTTCTAGAACTTCAAGAGCATGGGGGATGACAAAGTAAGCTATCAGACAATAAACTTGCAGAAATATTAGCAAAAGGAAAGATTTTTAAAATATTTTGGAAAACATAAAAGAAGTCTTCGTGTCATTTAATTATTTTGTCATTCCTGGATTTCAGTTCTTTTTGCATTTGACAGGGTTTCAAACTCAATTTCATTGAGGGCCTCCTCAGGGTTATGTTTGACCTTGGGGAGTGTGGTGGGTGTGGCCAGGGTGGGTGTGGCTAGCTTGATGTCACACCTATCAGGGATATCTGTGATGGCCTGAACACTCTGCCAGCAAAAACAGGCTGCCGAGCTCCATTTCTGGCTGCCAGGGCCTCCTGCAACCCTCAGCCAGTGAAAACGGAGCTCAGAAGGGCCACTCCGTTTTCACTGGCAGAGGGTTGCAAGGGGATCTGGTAGCCAAAAACAGAACTCGGGAGCTCATTTTTGCTAGCAGAAGCACTGCTGGCCAATACTTCACTGTTTCCAGACCAGCCCCACAGGCCAGATCTAAGTACCCCTTGGGTCAGATCAAGCCCCCAGACCTTGAGTATGACACCACTGTTCTATGCATTAATACAGAAAAGAACACAGTAGTGTCATCTACATTCATTTGGTTAATAAAGCTTCCAGCCTTAGTCTTAAAGAACCGATTGTAGTCAGGCAACCCTCATTCAAGCAGTGCAGTGGGGTTCCCTAGTTTTTAGAAAATTAAAAATAACTGTCTTCCTCAGTCTTTGTATTGTATGATGACAGCATGGATTGGTAATATTTAGCAAGCTCATGCAACAGAATGTTTGCCTTTTTCCGCCCCCTTTTTTCCACTAGTAGGCTGGCAAAGAAAATAGTCAGTACTCAACTGCTAAGTGTTAGGTGTCTTCAAGAAGGTTTTGACTCCTAAACAACTACTCACTATCTAACAACTACCTAATAAGTACAGTGTTATTGACAGGATTTTCAGAAGCAATTTGCCATTGCTTTGCTCTTGGGGTTGAGAGAGAGAGAGAGAGAGAGAGAGAGCAACCAGCTTTTTTATATCTAAAGCAGGACCAGAACTCATGATCTCCCCTTTTCTAGCCTGATGTCTTAATCACTACACCAAACTGCTCCAAATAATTATTGTATAAATAAATAGACAAGATTCCAGCATATACAACACAAAATGTAATCCCTTCTTTATTTTCAACCATGAAACAAATCCCTGCTTGCTTTTGTTCTCTAAAATAAAAGCACATGTGCACATACAAATCAATGAAATGATCTTAGATGTCCACATACTTTTGCAGTCAAAATGCTTAGTATAATCAAGTGAGCAAAAATAAAATAACTTTTTTATTTTCAGTGTGAACTTGGATGCCTGCATCTTTCTGAAACCAGCTTGTTCAGTTTACAGTTGTTAGCAACTGTTTCTAGCTATTCTGGGGAGGAAAAAAAAAACCTCACTATCATAACTGAGTGATAAATTGCTGAACTGATGTTCATTAAAAAGATTTCAGGCTATCTCAGACTGAATCCAAAACACAATGAGTTTTAACATGTTACGCTGAAATAATTAATTAATAAAGTACTTGTAATCTGTCTCATATATAAACCACATTTACATAACATCTTCCAACCAACTCAGCCCAGTTTCATTTCCTACATTAATATAGCCATTCTATGCATTTGATTAAGTGCTCTTGTAATTTTTTGAAACATTATTAACAAATTTCTGAATTTTATCTTTAATGATATCACTGATTTTGGGCAAAATATATTTAAGCATTGTTTTTATTAAATCTACTGTACTACATCTGTTCTTTACCTTAACAGCACACATATGAAATATTGTTGATATATTTTGTTGGTGTCATTATTTTGTGTGGGGTTGTTTTGACTGAAGTTGGAATTTTCCAAGACATTCATGATGTGAGCCACAGTCAAAATGGAAAGCATCAACTAGTTATGATTACCGTTGTTGCAGAAACTGATTTTATTAGTTTTTTAATCCCTAAAAGTAATACATGATAGAATATAATTGCTGATCCCCAGATTACTAGACTGCTACAAACTTTGTGCTATGTCATAGAACAGGGGTGTCAAACTCACATTGTCCCAGTGGTGTCACATGATGTATCACAACTTTTTTCCCCTTCGGGCATGGGTGTGGCCAGCGCATGACGCATCTGGCTTGCGGGCTGAGAGTTTGACACCCCTGTCACAGAACATGTATTTATGGAAAGGCAATACTATATTGTAAGTGTTGGCAGATTTAGCTATTAGGTTGTTCATAGAATTTTGCAGAAACTGATTTATTGATTTTTCAGTCCCTAATATTGATTCTATTGAGTTGCATGTGTTGATCACTCAGACTAATAGAATCCTTCCTTACAGAACATGTTGATTCATAATGCTGGGGCCAACTGGATTACTTGTGGAGAACCAGCCTTTCTTCACTACTATTGTCTACATTAGAGCCTCATCAGCATGGATCAATCCCAATTTTGTCTTGCTTTATTTTGTTCCCAAGCTACAGTTGTGTTCAAAATTATGCAACCCCCAATGCTGTAAAGGGTTTTAGGGAATTTAGTGTACATTTGTAAT
>JAEANM010022402.1:0-11613 GCA_017656035.1 Myanophis thanlyinensis
AATAGGTTTTTAATGCGTGCCGGAAGGTCCGTAGGTCTGTGATGGTCCGGATCTCCGGGGGCAATTCGTTCCAAAGGGAGGGTGCCCCTATGACCACAAGGATGCTGGAACAGTCATAAATATAAAAAATGGATCCTAAGTCACTTTTGTCAAGGTGTTATAACTTCAAACAGTCACTAAAGGAACGGTTGTAAGTCAAGGACAACATGTATTTATAATGTGGGCCCATATAAAATGTGAAGATACTGCATTGAGTCATTGAAACATTTGTCATAATCCATGAAAAAGAGTTTCCATCATCCCTTCTTGACTATGGAACTTCATTGTAGTAAAATGTATTGATGATGGGACTGGATTTATCATTCATTATTGCTGACTTACTATTAGGAATCCCTATTTTTAAAATCTTTGATTAACCAATCATCTTTTGCCAAATCTTGCTGGCTTTATTGGGAGTCTACTATTTCAGTGCTGTGGATTTGTACTGTATTGATAACACATATTAAAAATAAAAGCAGGAGTAACCTTTTTGTTGCTATTGTACTATGAAATTGTTAAATGTTAGCATTTAAGGAATAAAATG
Organism: Myanophis thanlyinensis; assembly: GCA_017656035.1. NCBI lineage: Eukaryota > Metazoa > Chordata > Lepidosauria > Squamata > Homalopsidae > Myanophis > Myanophis thanlyinensis. Next base: position 584 of record JAEANM010022402.1, read on the forward strand.
TTCCTTGATGGGTTGCTTGTTCCCATTAGTAAACAAATTACCACTTTCTTTTGTAGAATAAACTTGATCGTCCTGCAGAAACCTAGAAAATTGAATTTCTGGATAGAGGCATGTGTAAATCTCTTCACAGTATAGCCTGTTCTGTTTCCAGGGAGCCATAATCTTTTAAACAAATTGAACTATCTTTAAATTTGGCATTTGGCCTGGAGTCTTGTCACAAAGCTGGCAAACAGGATACACCCATAGGAAATACTTTCAAGCGTTTCATTTCCCTAGCATTCTACCTCCCCACCACCATCCTTGTTGGGCAAGGGAAAAAAAATACAGCATTCTCCCACTGTAGCTTCATGTACACTGAAATCTATGTTAACGTGTTGGAAGCTTCTGTATAAAATGAAACATCTTCCATGTAACTTTGATCTCCAATATGATTTCTCCTCCGTCCGTCGTCCCCCGCCATCTTGAATTCAGATAGATTTTTAGATTTGGAATGGGTAGAGAAGCTTGATTTAAACATTCCTTTCATATTAAGCGTGATGATTGATGGGTTTTGGACATATCCATTTGTTTTCTGACAACAGTAAATTGCGGTTGCATTCTTCTGAGATACTTTTTGACTTCCCACTCTAACCTTGGCATTTCCTAGTGGTGATTAATGCAAATCCTAATGGGTCCAACCTTACTTTTACTTCTTAAAATCAGCCATGATTGACAAGGTGCTGCCACCTAACTGTGCCATTCCTAAAACGCTTCTAGACTTTTGTAGTATACACTGTTTTTAAGATATTTGATGACCGTGTGCTAGTATATCTTCTTTTTAATGTCTTTTACTACCTGGGTAGCTTTACAAATAGCTGCTTATGAGTGGTAACCAAGTGAAGAGCTGTTTAAGCATTATAGACTACCATCAAAACCAATCAATCATATCAATCAATCAAATCAAATCAAATTTTATTCATCACATGCATATACATACATAGTACGAAATGCAGTGAAATTGTTAACAAAAAGCTACGTAGAAATCTTTTTAAAACCATAGCCAATCTTTAGGATGGTTTAAATGGTTTAGTAGAACGGATTTTGAATTGCCAGGGCCATGCTGAATTGTATAAGTTCTGGTGCAGCGATATAAGGGGAAAAGGGAAAAGCCACCACTATGTATGAGATTTGATAGAGTTATGCATAAAGTGCTTTGTAAGAGAAGGCACTTTTTGTGATAGTCATCAAAAATTATTTCCTAGACCAGAGACAAATTTCTAGCAGCCTAATTGTCAGAAATTATTCATTCATATTGTTTCTTCCCTTTATTTCTTCCCTCCCTCCCTCCTTCCCTCCCTACATAGATGGTACCACAACAGTTTTTAGGATATTGAAAACCAGTATCTGTAAAATACACCTATCTAATAATTCAAAAAAAATGAAAAACTATCATATTATTCACCAGGCTCCAAAAGAACATCAGGTGTTTTTTTTTATTGCAGTATAAACACTCAAGGATATTACTAATGATGAATCACTAGGTTTATAGAATTGAATTGGAAGAACGTCACTATCGTATAAAGAGGGCCAAATATCTTTTTATCAGAAAGTTCTGAAAGTATGCAGTGACTGTCCTGAACATTTTTTCCCCATCTAGCATCTATACAAGCACCTGCTCTAACAATTTCCAAATTCTGCATATGTGTAGAATATATGACTAGTGTGCCATACTGTCTGGTCCTTCATGTTTTAGCCGGAAAATATTCCTCATGCCTAGAAACTCCCTTTTTTTCAGTCTTCGTTGATTTCAAATCAACTTTTGATTTCATCTCAAGAGAGAGGGTATGGGGAAGGGCCCTATTGATAGGAAAACTATATCTTCTTCTTTCAGCTGTTCCCGTTAGGAGTCGCCACAGCGAATCATCTGTTTCCACCTAACAGATTGGAAAACTATATAAAATCCACATTGAAAGTGTTACTCTAGAGCACATTCAAAGTGCCAAAGCCAGTTTGCCAATGATAACTTTGAATCTACTCTTGATTGGTTATCATGTCTCTTTCTCATTGATATCTATTTGATGAATATTTAAACCTCTGAAATGAAACTGAAAGCTGTGTATGTTGGCTTTCCCAAAGGTGTACTTGATAATGAATTTAATCTTATAATCACAGGCTGTGGTTTGGACTAGTACAGTCTTGAAACTTCTGGTGTTCTTCACTTTCAATAAAATTCATATCCTCTGGGCAAGATGAGCTCTTGAAGGTTGATTTTATTTAAAAGAACCTTGTATTTTTTATGTGACTAATAGTTTTGATATGTCTCAAATCTCCAAAGCTTACAATTAGTTTTAGTTCTAAGTTTTAGTCCATTTTTTTGGCTGCTGCTATATTTTAATTAAAAGAGGTTACGGGTCCAATTGAAGGGGGAATTGTATCTGTTTCTAGTCATTTTCTATTGGTCAAATTTAACCAAATGAATCCAGTATATTTTTCCTTTAAAATATGAGAAGATACAGGAATCAATCCAAACACTGAAAGAAGTCATTAGTTTACAGTAGTAGTATTTTTAAAGAAATTCTTAAAAATGCTTTTGCATCAGAGGTGAAATTCAGCAGGTTCTAGCAGATTCGCTAGAACCGGTAGTAAATTTTCTAAGCAGTTCGGAGAACCGGTTGTTAGAAGAAATCTCCTTTTGCTTTTTACCACTTTACAGTAAGTAAGACAGAAAAAAAACCATCCTGGTGTTGTTTCTAGCCTAATCTTTATTGCCCTGCTTACAGAAACTGCCCACCCAGTCACATGACACCACCCAGCCATGCCCACCAAACCACGCCCACAGAACCGGTAGTAAAAAAAATTTGAATTCCACCACTGATTTGCATACATAATGTTTGTACATAATGGAGTGCCACAGATATAAGCCTTGCTTTCCCTGTTCCTGGATTTCCATATACTTCATACAGAGCTTTGAGGAAGAGAGTAGAATAGAGTAGAACTGAAGAAGCTTCTTGGATGACAAACAAAATGTTTTCAAGGGAGAAAATACCAAGAGAGTCCAGTTGCCTTTTGGAAAAGCACCTTTGGGCTTATCATGACCTGGATGATTGAGAATCTCCATAGACAGAGTGGAAGAGGACTTGGCAGCACAAGGAAACATCAGCCAATCACCAACCGTCACCACACCAATCAACCTATAGGATGGCATCACAGAAACAGAATGCATAGAATAGCCCAAAGCATACATTCCCTGAAAATATATTTGGAAATTCTGAGTCATCCAGGTCAGAGTTGTCCAAAAGGTGCTTTTTCAAGAGGCGACTAGACTTTCTGGTTTTTCTTTGAAGATGTTTCACTTCTCATCCAAGAAGCTTCTTCAGCTCTAACTGGATGGTGGGTAATGGAAGGAGTCCCTGTGGGTGGACTCCTCCACGAATCTGAAGGCTCAGAAGACTAAACCTCTAGTCCTGGTGACCGACTCCGATTGGATTTTGTAGAGTAGAAGTTTCTTTTTAGATTAACTTCAGGCAGGAGGAACTTCCAAATTTCAAAATGTTAATTTTAATACCATAATTTATTAAGGTAAGTTGTTTATATTAATCAGCTTTGTAAATTATGGTTTGAAGCTGGTTTATTTCTATAGCTTTGTACATTGACCGAAGTCTAACACTTGTACTGGAAAGAGAAGGGCATTGTGCCCAAGTAGATCTTAGGATTGTTCTTATTTATCATCCAAATTAACTCAGTGAATGAGATGCTTCCATTTAGACTTTTCAAAAGACTACATTAGTGATCTTCCAAAATCATGACTATTAAAATATTTTTCAAACTAAAAGTAGGATTAAAACTAAAGCAGTTCAAAGGTCTGCTTTTGGTTAAATTGGCATGAGATCTCCAACTAGAAGCGTGTGAGGGCTGAACCTGTAGTGAGTAACAAACAGAAGACCCAAGCATGGGGGTACTAATTCCTGAGCATGGTGGTACTAAAGTCAAACTAGAAGAGTGCAGTTAGAACAAAATAGCCTTTATTGTGATTGCAATTGTCTTATTGTGGCAGCATCATAAAAAAAAAAATAGAGAAGCTGCTGCTTAGTAAGCTTACAACATCAGAGAATGCAAACCTTGCCTAAGGGAGCACAATGTATCTTGTTACTCATTCTAATATAAGGAAATGGGAGCCAGGAGGGATTTCCACACAGTTAAGCTGGTGTCCAAGAAAGTTAGAGAATGATGTTGAACCTTTTTGCCATATGATGCAAATTCCACTTGTTACGTTTATCTTGAACAATCCTCCTGTGTGTAATTCCTGGTGAAAATGCATACTCGTTGGTTGAATCAATAGTTAGAATTTCTACCTCTGTGCTGCTGTGTTTGAGAATAGAATAGAATCTACGTTCATTGTAGTGTCCTTCTGGATTCCAGCAAATGACAAACATACAAGATGGGGAAAAAAAGGTTCTTATTTTCCTGCCTTGTTTGTGAGATTCCCAGAACAGTCTGTTTCTGATGGGATCATCTGGCTTTTTAATAATTATTTTTTTTACTAGCCTTTGTACCCAGGAATATATACTTAGCCATGATGAGAACAATAGAGGATAATGACAACTGCATTTTAATTGTTATTTCCCTTTGAATAGAACAGGAACAGTTTCTTATCGTGACAGCCAGTTTTGTGTAGTCATTAAGGCATCAGGATAGGAAGTTGGAGACCATGGGTTCTAGTCTTGGACACAAAGCCAGTTGGATAATCTTGGGCTAGTCATTTTCTCTCAGCTCCAGGAAGGAAGCAATGGCAAACCACTTCTAAAAAGCCTTGTCAAAAAACTGCAGAGACTTGTTCGGGCACTCTTCAATTATAAGTGCAAACAATTAATCAAAACATACTTGGTATGTTAGATCTTGTTTTAAAATATGGAGATGGGTAGTCAGTCTCCAGCTGACATAATTGTGAACTCTTCCCTCACCCCCCCTTTTTTATTTTTTTTGAAAATGCTCAGGATTCAAAATTCATGTTTAGATAATACAGGCATCTTCTAAGAGGCATCGATATCTCTGTAATGCTTCTTTTAAAATGATGTTGCCATTAACGTGTTAACATTGACCATAATTTTGTTTGATTTTGACCAGTTTGATTTTTGATGCAATACATTTTAAACACCGAATTGTAAAATTCCCCCCGGGTTTTACATCTTCTATTCTTTATTATTACCCCTGCCTTTATTTTGAAATTTTCCTGTGCAACTGGAATCTCAGTACAGGGACAGCTTTAAATATGTAGTTTGACATTTAACATTTGACTTTAATACAGAGTTCGAATGTGTATCATTAATTGTACACAACTGTATGGAGAAATAAAGCAGACAGTATTTGCTGCGGCAAAAGGTTGCTGCTTAGCCAGCTGGGAAAGAGAAAGAAAAGAGAAGGGAAGGGAAGGACGAGGAGGAAGGAAATTATATTCTTCCTATTTTTGACCTAAAATTGTTCTAACCGTGCAACTTTTTTTAGGGGGGGGGGAAACTACATAAAGCTATTTAACTGTCTTTAGTGATTGAAAAAAGGTCTTAATCCCTTAGAGATTCTTTAGAAAAAGTTATATTGACAACATGGATTTGACAGAGCTATATTTCCAAAGTACCTTGACCTTCTAAAATGAAATCCCCTGCTATGCCCACCTGAAATAGAAATAGTTGTATTTGTGACAGTCATATTGCTAGGCAACAAATGGGCCGTGTTTCCGATTTGAATGAATAGTACTTACTAGTGCCCTGCTAGACAAACCCTGGATATTAAGGCAAAGTCTTGGCAAATTATAAAAGAGTTGCTACTGCTCCCAGTGTCTCATTTAATAAGAATTTGTGCTTTTTATGCCTGCCTTTTTTCTTTATCTCCCTTGCACCCTTCCTCCTGGTAGCCATACTTTCTCATACTTTGCACTTAATAATTCAGGAGTGTTCTGAGGCTGAGCTATAACAGCTATAGTGCTGGCAATGCTATCAGCTGAATCTAATCAGTTGTAGGGCCGGAAGTCCTTCAAATACATTCAAGTTCACATCTGTACGGTCTTGCCTACAAAAATGTGTGAACAATTTTTTTTCTCAATAATGATTTCAACATTGAGTTGAAATTGGGTTCTCTGCAAGTTATCAACTTTAGTCTCATTCACTAATCCAGTAGTTTTATTTTAATCAGTAAATGCACCTATGGTAACACAAGCCAGACATGAACACAAAACCCTAAACTATCCCAGGGCTTCCATATAATAATGAGAATATATATTGTTACTGCCATTATATGTGAATTCCATTGTTTTGCTTGACAGAAATCTTTTTTTTTAAATCTGTGTTCAACTGCTGCATTGATTGGTACTTGATATTTCACGAATGGTGACATTATTAGGGAGGGAATATAGTTTCTTTATTCATTTCTCCATAATCATGCGTAACTGATATCCAGTCAGTCACATCCCTTTTATTTGCCCTTTCCTTAAGTCTTAAAAAAACTGAGTATCATAATTTTCCTTCCAAAGCTCTTACTGTTTGAGAATTTTATCCATTTCTGACTCTTTGGGGTATGGAGAACAGAAGAGTAAAACAATATTTCTTCACGCCTACTAGCTTTTATACTTCACTCCTAAGGATTCTCATGAAGGAACTTTCCTTTTTTACGGCAACCAGGCCTTGGGTTAGTGAACTCATTGAGCTATCCACCATAATCTCAAATCACTTTCCTGCTAAGTACCATCATCTCACACCATGTGACCATATACATAAAGTTAGGTTGCTTTGCAGTGTTGGGCAGCATTTTACCCTGCAATTTGAAAACCTCATTCTCCCAATTTGGAAAGATATTTTTCAAGCTCTTTGGTTTCCCCCTTTTATTGTTTCATTTCACAGAACCTTAATTTGGCGCTGGCCTGCTAACAGCAATGTAAACGGCATCAAAGTTCAAAGACATTACTGGAATAACAGTTATTGCATTCAATTGTAAAATTTCATGAGGTGATACATTGGGAACACGGGCGATTCTGATTTTCTACAATTCGCTTGACGTTTAGAAACGTTTTTGTTCTAAGTTTAGGCTCTCGGTTGCACATGCCAAGCATCTGTATTGTGAGCCTCTGAGTAGCAATTTATTGCATAGGCTTGGGTAATACACACTCTACGTTCAGGCATTTTACAAAGCCTGAATGCCGTACAGGCTTTTTGCTAATCGTTTGTTGTTTTTACTTCTTTGCTCGCACTTAGGACTTTTCAGAACTGGAAAAGAGGGATCCCCAGGAGTTAGTTGGTAAGTACTGTAAAAATATTATTTTACCTCACCTTGTTTTTCTTGAACGATTAATGCTATTTTGAATTTTCATACAATTCCATTCTCACTGTAAAATCAGGCAAGGCCAGTGGATAGAAGTGAAAGAAGAAAGGCTCCACAGTCTGGGCCTAACTTTCGCAAGATGGCCATGTACAGTAATTGACTCCTTTTTCTTCCCTGGGAGCTTTTTTCTGCCTACTTATGTTTCTTCTTCTTTGTTTTGAGTCTGCTCAAGTGCGTGCTTATTCATAACTCCTCACAACCAGCTACTTTTCCTCCTTTGTATAAGAATTACACCTCTGGCAGCTATCGTTCTCATTTTACTTATGCAAGTGTGTTTCTTTTTTGTGCTTATTCTTTCCCATCCGTCCCAAATATTCCTCCTTTCCTACAGAGGGCAACGGTTATCCTGCCCATCTACTATAGCAGGGATCCTTTAAAAAAAGAAAAAGAAAAGAAAAGAATATAGATGAACTACAGAAGAACTAACATTCCATTCACTTGGTTTATTTTCTGTTTAATTATCAAATGAACCCATTTTATATCCTTAAGTCACACTGAGGAGATTGCTGGGAAAGGTAGCTTGAGGGGGGGGAAAAAGGAAATCCAAGTCTCTTCAGTGGCTTCCTGCTCCCACAGATTAATATTTTCTTTCCATAAATGAATTTATCCTTTTTCCTGATGCAGGAATCAAAGACCCAAACAAGTTATCTATAATTTAGGAAGAATAATGGGTGTAACACTGAAATTTCATCAGTGCTTATAAAAATTCCCCCAGTATTATTAAGGTGATACATAAGATTTGGGAAAGGAACATTATCAAGAATTGATATTAAAACATGTTGATTTCGTTGTGTATCCTTGAATCCATGAATAAGTTAGTTAACTGTATTTCTGTTGCAAAATGTATGATTGATTGGCACATGGATGCTCCTGATATATGTCTTGTTTTACTGCTACCAGAAAATAAGAAAACCTGCTCTGCTTTGCATAAGATTAAGCCAGTTTTGGATTGAAGAGAATGCCAGTCTAAAAGTCATTGCTCCCTATTGTTTCTGCAAAGATTTTTGAATACTTAGGTGCAGTACTTCAGCCAGACATAAATAGATAGGCAATTCCATTTTGTGAGACTGGCTGACTCCTTGCCCCCCCCCCCCTTTTTTTTAGCATTTATTCCTTCATTAATATTTCTTATGAAAAACGTAGGCATGAGCATAATTTTGCAATATAGTTAAAGCAGAAAACCATTTCAACATGAGAGATATGCACAATACTCTCATATTTTCCCTTTTACAGGCTTGAGCATGTTTCCTTCGAAAATTAAATGTTTAGGCTTTTGTTTTACCTCTGGCTTCTTATGATTTTACTACAGTCAGGTTTTGCGGTTGTTTTTTTTTTTTTTTTTTATGCAGATACCCATACTACTCGAGGCAGCTTACATGATGATTTCTACTCATTTTACACCTTACAAAGCAATCCTGTAAGGTAGATTGTTCTGAGGGAAGATGGGCATTCCAAAGCTATCCAGTGAAGTCTGTGGCTAACCCGGAGTCTTCAGTCTATATCGTATCAGTTCAGTCCAACCCCACTTAATGAACACTATAACGAACTAGTCCTCCCCCCCATCTTGATTATTATTCCAGACATATACATATGCAATATACATATATGAACTGAACTGCTGGCACTGGTGCCCAAGTTAAATGCCATCTTCCAAACACCAGACTCATTAAGAAATGACAACAATGGGAGATTAGAGCCCAGTGTATTAGATTATAGCATGGTCAAGTGGCTCGTTGAAAACATGAAAAAGAAAAAGGGATTTCAGAACTGCCATATAAACTGGGGGAAGGGAAGGCAGAAATGGATAGGAGTGGGGCGTAGCAGAGCACGAATGAATCGGTTTTCATAAGATGAACACAAAACAGTTGACAATGATCGATGGCCCTGGAATAAAGATAAAAATTAAGTTTTAGCAAGTTGCCAGAGGGGGGAAATAGTAGATAGATTGTTAATTGAACAGGCGTTTAATTTGGGCAAAGAATATGTGGTTTGGCTTACATCTTGGAGAAATAACTTTGAAATCGTTTATCTGAAGTTAATTTGCAGAAGGCTAATTGTCTTGCTTTCTCTTGAACGTGGGCAGCTCCCACTCCATGGAGCAAAAAGCAAGTTTTTAGTCTCATTGTACACCTTCTGTAAAGTGAGAATGTATATTTCTATAATATATTGCCAATAATGATTTACAATACCCTTTTAGGAATCGTTTTATGATTGACTGCACCTAGATTGCCCATGTCTTAGTTGCAGCCATTTTATGCTAACATGTTTAATCATGGTTGGGAGGTTTTGATATAGAAGTGAAAACATACCCTGTTCTTTTGTGCTTTGTAAAGATGCAGGCAATATGATCACACTTTAGAGCATGGACCTGGATAATGGTGATGCCTTTACTGCAACTCATGTTGCAGAATTTCTGGTACTCTGCTATAGGAATGACATACAAAAATAATCAACCTTATTTTGCTTTAGGAAATTATTGAAAATGGAACTAGTCTTAATGTTGCTATGTACATTATTGCATATCTATTGATTGTTTCTATGATTTTTATTGAATGGTTTTAATTTTCTTAGGATTGCTTACTCAGATGCGTAATTGTATTGTTGATGTTTTGTTACTGCTGTAATTGTAACCTGATGACAGTAGTTTGATTGAAATAAATAACTAGTGGGTTGCTACACAGAAAGGCTTTCTCCAAGGAAACAAGTCCATTTCAAATGGTTGCTGTAAACCATATTCATCTATCCATAGAGGAAAAGCTTGAAAACTAATGAAAAACTCAGTTTTCAGAAAATACCGTAACGGCATAATATAATTTCCCTGTGAGGCACAAGGAAAGATCTATACCCTACTAATGGGTGGCAGAAGTATAAGTAGGGCTCGACTTACGCCCATTCGTTTAGTGTCTGTTCGAAGTTCTAACAGCACTGGAAAAAGTGACTGAAGACCAATTTTCACACTTACGACTGTTGCAGCATCTCCATAGTCACACGATCAGAATTTGAAAGCTTAGCAACTGAACTCATATTTATGAGGGTTGTAGTGTCCCAGAGTCACAGGCTCAGCTTTTGCGACCTTCGGACAACCAAAGTCAATGGGGAAGCCAGATTCACTTTACAACCGGGTTACTAACAACCTACAGTGATTCACTTAACATCTGGGGCAGTAGAAGTCGTAAAATGGGAAAAAAAGACTTAACAAACTGCCTCTCTCAGAAAGATTTTGGACTCAATAGTGGTTGTAATCTGAGGGCTTCTGTTTTGGAGAAATGCAAGATGATACAGCTCTGTAAAGTTCCTTTAAGAGCAGGGGAGGTTTTGTGTCTTTGAATCAGTCTTGCCTCCTGGCAACTACCTTGGCAAGTTCCTGTAGTTTTCTTAGTGAAGTCTTGGAACTACAAGTGGTTTTGTTAGCAAGGTCTTAGCAGGATTTACCATGGCTTGCTTCCTAGGGCTGAGAGAGTGTAACTGACCAAAGTCACCCAGCTGGTTTTGGGCTTAGATGGGGCTAAAATCCATGATCTCCCAGCTTCTAGCTTGTTGCTTTAACCCAGACATGGGCAAACTACGGCCCGCGGGCCACATCCGGCCCGTTGGGCTATTTAATCCGGCCCTCCGAACTAGTTACTAGCAGGAACCCTGCAGTTTCGAGGAAGACCCGTTATTAAATTAATAAATTTGGAAAA
>JAEANM010022403.1:0-11612 GCA_017656035.1 Myanophis thanlyinensis
CTATGTGAAGGAGAAGGAGAAGGAGAAGGAGAAGGGAATAATCCTTGGTGCATGCAAATAGTTAAGGATGAGATATAGTTTCAGAAGGTCCCAGTTGCTTATTAAAGAGATGTATGAAATGAGGCTGGTGGGGGACTAGGAATCCCTTCCCACTGATAGAATATGAGCCTGATCTGGGATGCCACAAGGAAGCATTCTATGTAACAACTTCAGTGAACTTGCTGTGCAGTTGCTTCATTCTTTTTGATGAAGCTTGTCCTGGAGAACTTCCTAGTATTGTGTAGCTTGAGTCTACTAGCTATCTGGAACACCCATGAGATCATATTTTGGTACAACGAGCCAGGCTATGGATTTCCATCACTCTGATTGGAACTTCAAATCAATGTGAGGGTCTTTGCAAGTGTTAGATCATTTCTGAAGACAATGTGATCTAGAGGATTTCAGCTTCTGCTACCTTTGAGGCTTCTTCCCATAGTAAGTCCCGTCAGCAATAAAGAAGTAAGCATAATCTGAGTAGTTTTTAAGGAAAAAGTGGGAAAGCTCAAAATTTAGCAGCTCTGATTGTCTTGGTCATTGCTTATATTTTTCCTACAAACAAATTAACTAATAAATAAAAATTAAATAAATAAACCACATTTCAAATAAATGCTTTTTAAAATCAATGGTCTCCTTCTTATGATATCAACCATTCCTCAGCCCGGTCAGCTATTTTATTTGGTTTATATCCATATTTAGGAAAATTGGTCAGAATTCACTGATAGCAAATCAACTGTGGATGAAATAATGATACAACTTTTCTGAGGTATAGGCAGACCGTTGGGTGCCACAGGCCAAGCGTTCTTTGGATGACACAGGAATGAATAAAGACTGACACCAGCTATCTGAGAGCAGGAAGACAGTGGGGTGATGTTATCGTGGTGAACCCCAATATAATCATTGTTGTATTGTATACCACAGAGTTGTTTTTTTCAGTGACACGTTATTAATGCAAATGAAGCAGAAAATAAGTTGACAACTCTTGCTGCTGTTGATGTTAACAGTCCGTGATGTGCAATCAGATGGCTCTCCCACTTATGGTTTTTGATAGAAATGTGCAGCTGAATTGAAACAAGCCAGTTTCTCTACTCGTTCATGCGTTTATTTATTTCGCATATGACATACAATGTCAGGGAAATCTATATATGCTAGTCCTCACAGCCTGGATTGCAAGTTCATCCTGTTCAGCACTTGTGTGTGTATCCTTGGTGCACTTCAGGGGGGCAAACTAGCTTTACATCAATGAGCTAGCGGTGCTCAGATTGGTGAGACTCTTCTGCCGGTGTCTCCTCGCCTCGCCTTGTGTCACTATGCCTCGCATTAAGTCCAGTGCCAGCTTCTGCTCGATGTGCACCCAAGCATAGCTAGGTTTTTCCCACCAAAGTGGTACCCATTTATCGACTCACAACACTGCATGCTTTTGAACTCTCATGTGTTTCCCTGAAAATAAGACCCGGTCTTTAAAAAAATGTCACAAAAAAGGCACCAGGTCTTATTTGGGGGGGGAGGCTTCTAGTGAGTCACCTAGTGGCAGCAGCACTACAGCTCTACCCAGCAGGCACCCGCTGCTGGCCCACTTCTTCTGTGTCGGCTTGCCATCACTTGTGCGCATAAACCTTGGCCTCTGTTTCGCTGTCAGCTGCTTCACCATCTGCAGCCAATAACAGATCTCTGGATTGATCTGTAACTCTGTTATCGGCTGCAGAGGGCTTTTCGGAAGGGCCTCTGATGGTGAAATGAGGCCTGGAACTGCCATGCGTGTCAATCCAGACCTCATTCCTCAGCTGACAGTGAAACAGAGGCCGGGGGTGACACATGCAAGCAGTGGCAAGCAGCCACAGAAAAAGTGGACCAGCATGGCAAGACAATTGTGTGCAAGGCCTGGTAAATAGGGCACTCCCACATCCCTATCCTAGCTTGATTTTTACCTGTGGGCCTTGTCCACCCCCTGCACCCCAGAGTGGATGGCGGACTTCTTTTGGGGATAGGGCTTATATTGGGTACATGTGTAAAAATTAAGCTAGGGTTTACTTTTGGGATAGGTTGTATTTTCAAAGGAAACATAGTAAGTGAGCAGGAACTAGGAACTGGGCAACAGGAGCTCACTCCCTCTCACAGAGCTGGGCTCAAACCACCAGAGTACAGGCTATGTCAGGGTTCCACACCACATCCTCAACACAATTAGAATTCCAGAGAATGAAAGTCCAAAGAATAAAATTTTATTAAGAACATGGTACTGGTACAATCTGTTGAATCCCGAATCTAAAGCTTCTGGGATTCCAACACCCAAGTAAAACTCAAAGTTCCACCCCATTACTTATCACATGTTAATTACAGTCCAATTATTTCAAAAAAGAGTCCAACGACTTCTGAAGTACTTCCCCTCACACCTGCAAACCCCTCCAAACTCTTTCTCACGGGAAACTCAAGTTTGTGGAATGCAAACAAAATAACCATTCCGTCTCAGTGACCTTCGGCACAAATACTACAGTGTCAAGATTATTTGCTAGCCGCTTCCAGCAACCTAACTAGCACACACATGCATATACACATAATACCTCCCCCCCACCACATAAAATTTCCGTTTGAATCTTGACAGGCTATTTCTAGCCAACAGTTCCAGCATCATTAAGCCATATCCCCATTCTCCCTTCATCAAGGTGTGAGCTGCCTTTGAAGGCACAGACATTGGGGAAATATTCCTTTGTTATAGATCTCTAGATGGAAACTTGGAATGACAAATCCAGGTTGCAAATGAGGTTCTAGCCAGCCCGGATTTCTGTTCATCATTTTGTTAGAAGCAGCTTCTAATTAACATCTCACTATTTTAATGAAAAATAACCACTGAGCAAGGATAGCTACTTATCCACGTAGGAGATGGAGTTCTTTTGTAAGGTACAAAATGATAATTTGAATAATTAACCAGCTCTGAAATATTTAGCAAAAATTAGAGTCATAATCATAATAATTTATCACTTCTACATCCAACAAGTTACTAAGAGCCCAGCCATCTGACATTAAAGTTGCACTACGCTAAAGGGTTCAAATTAAGCCCATTCAAACCTATCTTTAATTGATAGAGCAATTAAACGAACTATTTACCGAAAGTCTGTTCATTCGACAATCGAGAAGAAAGAATAGAAGAAACTTTGCAATATAATGTGGGTGTCAAGAGTGATGGGGAAAATGGAAAGGAACGATTTGTGTCAAAGCAACACTATTACGTTGTCTGAGTCAAAAATGATCTTCTGCAAACAGAAATAGAAGCTGAGAAACCAAACAGATGTCATTCACTTCTCCTGAATAGAATTGGTTTATATTATATTATGTTATATTGGGCTGTCTTCCCAAAGCAGCAAAATATTCAGGATCATAATGATAACTTTGTCCATCATGAACAAATTAGAGTGCCAGTGCTGTCTGCTTCCTAAAAATGCTGATAGCTTCCAAGTGTTTTCATTACACAGAGCACTTCTGGAGTGTTCAGGGTAGATAAGAAAAATAACTTATAAAAATAAGAGTAAAGGCCACAGAACAACCAACTCTGAGCTTTTGAAGCCATCTCTAGAAGCCCTACTTAGAGAAATCTTTCCTTTTTCAATCGACAATCTGTTTGGATCAAGGATGAGCAGCTAACTTTTACCATTATGGCTTCCAATTAAGGTTATTTTGAAATCTACTTTAATACCAAAAGGAGTCTTATCTTCTCTCAAACGACAAGGCTTTGTAAGTGTAAGCTGTTTCCAAAATCTTTCTGTAAAAGTATATTTCTGTAAATATTCCAAATGTTCTGCCCCCTTAATTTTTTTTTTTTTAATATAATTTGCTTGGATTAAGAAACAAACATGGGGATGACATCATGGCTGCTTTAAATTATCCAGAACTATTTCAGGGAATTGCGAGGTTGGGGATCAATGCCATCTCCCATAGCAAAGACATCTTCGGTGCGGCAATGCTGTGATGAATAGCATCTCAGTATCCTGTAGGCACGCAATTCCGCAGTAAGAAAAACTAGGAGGGAAAAAAACCAGAGAAGTAACAAGAATCCAAGTAAGTGCTTTGTTATTCCTACACTGGTGCATTTAAGGACAAGAATATTTGCAATTTAATCAGCGTTGATGTTTTAAAGCATTTAAACAAAGGGACTATCAACTATCTATAATCAATCTGTGTTTGCTTATGTAGCATACACTCCTTGCTAAATATATCTGCTTAATGTAAAAAGGATATCAATTTATCTTGATTAAACAAACAGTGTCACATAATGATCCTAACTTTAAAATGAGAACTGGCTGTAGACATTCATCAATCTGACTAGTCTTCCTGGCCTCTTGCCTTCACCTTAAACAGAAGACACAGGAAAAAAAATTCCCCAATGATCTCTGGCATTTCCTTCAAGTCAACTGGATAAGGTCAGGTTGCCAAAAAGGTCAACTTATCTAAAGCGAAGACTCAAAACCAACAATTCCACTATTCGCTACACAGCAGTTTAGCGCAATGAAACCAAAGAGTGAAAAAGAAGCTCCAAGATATGGGCAGCCTGTGCTTGACTGGGCTGGTGCTCGTGACAGACTTCCCAGTTTTGGATAAGGGGTTCCTGCCAGGATCTCCATTATCCAACTTGGAAAAAAACCAACTCTACAAAGACGAGTGTGGCTTAGCTACACTTCCCAAGGCAAATTCAGTATTTGTCTTCTTCTTCGGATCCTGGAGGTGAATGACAAGAGGACTAGGAAACGGACACTACTAATTTTAGGGGATAAGATTCAACAGTTTAGATTCCAACAAATCATTATTTAAGAGTCACTGGGAATACAAATGTCTTAGATAAATAAATTCAGGATAGCAATTATTTCTGAGCTCGGTGAAACGTATGTTCCGCAGAAATAAACCGATCACGTTTTAGGAGAAGCTTAATGTTGACAGATTGGAAAAAAAAAGTTTCTCCTTAAGTTGAGTGAAATTGCTCTTTTAAGGTTAAGGGAGGAAGCAGTCTCCAGATTCTGTCCTAGCGATTCCTTTGAGCAGCACCGATGTTTGGGGATAAATAACCGACAAGTGATTCCCTTGCCACAAATGGTAACAAGCCTTTGAATTTCTAACCTTGCTGCCTTACAGTCCGAAGAGGGCAAGCGGAAGCAGGGATGAAACAAGGACAGAAGTTTGCTACAAGTCAAGGCAACCATCTTCCCGAAAACCTCTAAGGGCTGGTGCTCATCTCCATTTCCTAGTCAAGGGAGCCAGTATTGTTCAAAGACACTTCCATGGTCATGTGACAGCATGATTATATACCAAGGTGCACGTTCTGTTACCTTCCCATCGTGGTACCTATAAATAAATAGGTGGTACCTATTTATCCACTTGCATTTGCATGCTTTTGAACAGCAAGATTTGCAGGAGCTGGGCTTTAGAACAGGAGCTCACCCCATTACTCAGTTCTTGGGTCTTGAACTGTCAACCTTGGCAAATCCAGCATCTTAACTGCTAGGCTACTGTGCCCCGTACCATCTCCTACACCATCCTAATAAGAAGGTTACAGTTAGGAAAGATATGGACTCTTCAGTATCTGTTCTTGGCCTAAGAAGGGTCTTCCTTCAGGTTCCAACAATGCGACCCGATCTATGTATCATGAGCAGAATTTCAAGTGCCTTGTCCTGCCTGGAACCTGCAGAAGAGGAAGACATTGTCTTGCATTGTCTCCTGCAGAGTAAACTAATGTAAAGCCCCTTTTAGTAATGCCTCTGTGTTGGAATATCAGAATATACTTTCATCCAACTAAAAAAAAATGTAATGAAAGTACTCCCTTTTATGAATAGAGAAGGTACAACAATCTCACCATGGTGCTGTGAGTAAAAATATTTATTCTTTGGGAAGGCAGATGGGTAGGCAGATACCAAATGCTACATATACACCATTGCTGTTTCTTGAAGGGCAATTCTAAAAGTATCTCCCAGAGACCATGATAGGTTTTCTTTCTGGAAAAAAAAAATAAAGCCTTAAGAACATTCTTTCTCCTTCTCCTTCCATTACAGCAAGGGCTTCTCAAGAACTTGAGAACATCGGATATCAACTGGAAGACATTCTGAGCTTCTCCATGACCATGACGTGATTAGCAATAATGTTAATCCAGTCTGGAGACTGTTCTCTCAGAGGTTGGTCTTTGAAGATGAAGCATCCATTGCAGCATCACACAACCTGTTCTCCAAAAAGCCAGATGGAAAAGCACAAGAATGAGGTCCAAGAGAAACACGTTTGTTGGGGAATTAGATTGCAAAGTTTGGATTGTAACATTCTCTATCTAGAATGTTCTTGTGTTTCTGTGTGCAGTTAAATGCAGTGGATTGTCTATTGGATTTGAGCATCATGGTGGCCTCATAGTGAGAATGCTCACCTCCCACTCGGCAGGTTGAGATTTCAATCCTAGGTAACGGCAGATGTTTTTATCTCCTAGGACGCAAAGAAAAAAATATTTGCTGTGAACTCCACCTGGTGTCAGGAAGGGCATCTGGCCAGTAAATGCTCAGCTCCATCCAGTTGTCCCAATACTATCCTGAATTAAGAGACTATAGGATCGTAAAAGGGGAGTTTTTACTGTGTATTGGACTTCCTTCTTCTGCACAGCCCCTGCACTAACTGAGTTTGAGAAACATTCCCTGGGGTTCCTTCTTGTAACTTATTCCAAATGGAGCAAAGAACCCCAGAGCATAAAATATCCCAGTGTTGGAAAATGGATTGAATCAAGCCATCTCCAAATCAAAGTTCTCAAGATGTTTTGGAGTAATAACTCTTTACCCTTCCACCCAAGGTTGGTATTAGTTGCTGAGTGTTGTTCCTATCTGCAAATATAACGTTCATCAGAATTGGTCCTGGTAGGTTCAGTCATGTTAATTTTGTTGTAGGCATAATTTCAGTCATCTTCTTCATTAAGTCATAGATGGTTTGATTAGAACTAAGTTTTTATCATGTCTCCTAGCATTTATTTCTTACTTTTATACCTCAGACTAACTTCCCATTGGGCAGAGGCCCTTGGCAACTGCACAATCTAACCTAAAAGTGTCTACAATGAAAGAAATGTGATTGATTTCATGGTTCAGAAACCACAGCGCTAATCAGAAGACAGTCTGTCTGATGTCACAGAGGCTACCAGATCTGGGCTGCCAAAGCCCCGATGACCACTGGATGTCAACCAAGAAGTCCATCGGCGTGAAGATTTTGCATACTTGGCAAAAAAAGAGAAAGTTACTGAGAGTTGCTGTCTGCACAATTTATAATCACCATTTCACTGTAAGTCAGATGCAAAAACAGAAGTTGCGGTTAAACTTCCTGTTAGTGCTTCCATCTCCGATTGCAAAAATCCTCGTGTGGACTATCTTTGGCTCAAAGCAATAGACGTAGGCAAACATTTGAGACATAGCAGAGACACAGGGGAGGCTGTCTCTCTGAGTCTTCTTAGAATCAAATCTATGACAGGAATTGCCCCGTTACGGGATCAGGGCTGCCACCATGCAGAGAGACACTAGGGGGCAGCAGAGAGACAATGAAACCATTGGCTCATTACTGCTCTCCAGCATCCATCTCTGGTTTTGCAACCCCAATCAGAGCAGTACCTGCTAGAAAGGACTGAATGTGCCAAGGTGTATCTCAGGGAGGGTGGGCTCTTTTGAGGACCACAGAAGAACTCAGCGCCAGAACAATCACCTGACAATCCTTACCTCTGATTTCTCCACTGTTTTTGTGCATTGAGATCAACAACCAGATTGCTGTCTGAAATAACTAAATTTTGTTGCTGGGAGCAAGAACTGCTGATCCATCTGACCATGTCAAGGAATAAATTATGTTTTGAATAAGTCCCCCTCTAGGTGGGAGACTCCGGTCTTTCACCCTATTGTCTCCTTTGCAGGCCTGAATGGCTGTGAGCAAAGACATATGTGAGAGCAACTGGATCTATCTCCTCTGGTTTACTAGCTGGCAATTGTAGAAATTTAAGCCAACTTAAGCCAATAATGATTGGGCAACTATTTGTTTGAAATAATATAAGGTTTCTTGCCTGAGCAGAAGGTTGGACTAGAAGACCTCCAAGGTCTCTTCCAACTCTGTTATTCTGTTCTGTTCTGTTCTGTTCTGATTTGGGTAAATAGTTTAGCAATTAGGAACTATCCCCTTAAGGGATTGACTTCTGGGAAATGTGGTTTTATGCCATGTGATCGCATTGGTGCTTCTAATTGGCCAGTGGGGCTTTTCAAATTGTAGTCTTTGCCAGGATCCTTCCCTCCTCAAGACAAGCCACCATTTTAAATCTCCAAACATGCATGGGAAAGAACCTTCTTCTCACCTACACCAAAGGAAAGACTTTATGCACCTCAGAAGAATCCCTTCGATAACAGTAAGTTATTGATTGAGAATACCTGGAGAGATAATAAAGTAATCAATAATTAACCTTCACATGTTGAGTTAAACTACCTATGATAAGCAGTATGTGCGCTTGAAACAGAGCATGTTCTATCCCTTCCAACTCTGTTGTTCTGTTAATCCCTTTGGATTGATTATTTTAAGGGTGTCTGGAAAGCCTGGGGTTTTACCTGAACACTGAGTCTGTTAGACTGTGCAAGCGAGCATGCAAAATTCTTTCATAGCACAGCTAATTGGTTCATACATTTCTACCAGACCAATAATGGACCCCTGGAGGAAGCGGGCCTTTTCTTTAAAGTTTTGCCAAGTACCTTTGAGTCTGTTCTGTTGTCAAATACAGTTTTTTAGAGTTTCAGGCAACTACAAAATCTGTCTGGCTTAAAAAAAAAAAAGATTCAGCCTCCAGAGAAAAGGAATATGGCTCTTGCTTTAAGCTTTGAGCTCTGTTTTTGTTTGGTTTTGTCTTTTAAATTTCAGTTGAAAGCATTGCTGTTGCTATTACGAAGAGAACCTGGAAAAAAAGAAAGAAAATTCAGTGTGGCACCGAAGGCTGGATGCTTGGAAAATGTGACAGTTGCAGGGAGCACTCCGTGAAGTATAAAAGGAAAAGCGACCCTCCCCCCTCCCCAAAAAAACAACACCCCAACTCATGAGAAGGAAAAGGCAAGGATGGCAGATTCTGTAAAATTTATTCAACAATAATTATGGAGGAAGAAGAGGAGTAATTAATCAAACTTCTCGTTGACATTTTTCAGTAGGTGGTGAAGGGGGTGGAGATCACTGGAGCAAGATTTGTTCTCCAAGCCGCCTCAACCCGTTCAGAAGGAAAAGAGCAAAAAAAAAAAAAAAGAGCTAACTAAAAATTCTGGAAAGGCCCTTGGGTCTCCTGCTTGCCAACATGCTTTGAAGCATCACGTCCTCAAGACGAGGTGGGTGAAAACGCTGCCCCAAATCAAAGGAGGAAGGAATAGGAACAGTAAATAAAGTTGTTTGTGAGTTCCCAGAAGTCTCCCTACAAATGCTGTTGGGGCTCACTGCACAACCACAGTTTAAGCAACTGTGGTCAGAGGGATTTCAGCACAGTTCCTGCCCTAGAGAAACCAACCTATGTCTGGACAGTCAGGAGGACCTGCAGCCAGAGGCTGGCTGAGAACCTCTTGTGTACCTCTGTGGTTGACGAAGGGGGTAGGATGGGACAGGAGACTACAGAAGGATTCTTTTGAATGCACAAGGAAATGCTAGTTTCTTAAAAAGTCCTAGCTTGGCCAAAGTACTAAATCTGAAGGAGCAAAAAGCTTAATGACAAACTTCTGAACTATAATGGAAGCTGGTGAAACTTGTGAGTGCTGTTCCTGATGCCAAAGGAAAAGGTAAAAGTCCCCTTTGTACATACGTGCCAGTCGTTCCTGACTTTAGGGGGTGGTGCTCATCTCCATTTCTAAGCCAAAGAACCAGCGCTGTCTGATGATGACTCCAGGGTCATGTGACCAGCATGATTAAACACCAAAGGTGCACAGAGTGCTGTTACCTTCCCACCGAGGTGGTCCCTATTTTTCTACTTGCATTTTTTACAAGCTTTCAAACTGCTGGGTTGGCAGAAACTGGGGCAAGTAACAAGAGCTCACTCCGTTATGTGACGCTAGGGATTTGAACCACAGAACTGCAGACCTTTCTGATGGACAAGCTGAGCGCCTTAGCCACTGAGCCACCGGGTCCCCTGATGCCAAAGCGAAGGGTAAATGAGCAAGCTCTCTGTTTCTGAGGCTTTGTGCTCTTCCTTTGGTTGAAGGGATCAAGGAATGGTCCGTTATTTGTGTGAGTGACATACTGTAGATGACCAAGCTGAGTTTGAGGGAAAAGTCAAACACCTCATCAGCTTGCAATCTCTATGCCCCATAAGAGACCTAAGTTTAGTCTTCCCTCCCATCCCCAGCAAGTCCGTTGATTATCATCCGGTGCCAATTCGCCTTGACCATTCGTAGTTGAGATTCTTGTGTATAGATTACATGAAAGAAAATTTACTACTTTTGAACTCTATCCTGGTTTACTTCTTGGACCTGACAGAGACCCTGCTGAGATTTGAAGCATCTGGTTGTCCCAATCTATTGGTCTATTGCTCGAGTCTATTTATTTATTTATCAAGATGTTTATACTGCCCCTTCTCTTGAAGGACTCGGGGCAGTGCACAGCCAAGTAAAAACATACATATAAACAATTTAAAACCCAGTTAAAATTAATTAAATTAAGGCCGATTAAACTAATTATAAATTTAAATTTTAAAAACAGTTTAAAAATTACACATTTAAGTAATTAAAAAACTAATTTAAATCCCCAACCAACAGTACTAGGCCAGACTGGCTTGTTGGAACAGAAAGATTTTCAGTGCACGCCGGAAGGTCCGTAGGTCTGTGATGGTCCGGATCTCCGGGGGCAGTTCGTTCCAGAGGGAGGGTGCCCCTAGAGAAGGCGCGAACCCTCGGGGCTGCCAGACGACACCGTCCTGACAATGGAACCCCGAGGAGGCCTGCCCTGTGGGAACGCACTGGCCGGCGGGAGGCTGATGGTGGCAACAGGTGGTCCCGTAAGTACCCGGGTCCCAAGCCATGGAGCGCTTTAAAGGTGAGTATCAACACCTTGAATCGCACCTGGAAGGCCACAGGGAGCCAATGCAGCTCGTGGAGGAGAGGTGTAATGTGGGAGCTCCGAGGAGCCCCTAGGATCACTTGTGTGGCCGCATTTTGCACCAACTGCAGCCTCCTATCTGCTCATGGCTTGTGCATCTTGGCAAAATCCTAAAGGAACATTCTGTGTCCTTTTCATTTGGAATCACAAACTTTCTGTAAGTTATAGGGCCAGGAAAATTTGGAGACCAACCCTGACCAGGATCCTAGGATAGATATTACTGGTCTCAACCATGGTCTTGCCATTCTCCACCCATCACCCACCCCAGTATTTGCCAAAAAAGGGGGGGACGGGGAGTGTTCCTTCCTGTTTCAGGATTGCAAAACAGGATTGAAATTGTTCCCCATTCTTTTTTTAAAACCTAAAGTGAAAAGGCCCTTTTCTTCTAATCCTCATAAAATAAGATAGGTTAAGTCAGGGGTGGGCAATTACGGCTCCTTCATGACTCGTGGACTTCAACTCCCAGAATTCCTGAGCCAGCCATG
>JAEANM010022404.1:0-11612 GCA_017656035.1 Myanophis thanlyinensis
CATGTCCTGTGGCTTTTAGGTGTCTGACTAGGGAAGAGGTCGGTTCTTCTCTTTTGATTGAGTTTTTGTGTTCTTCAGTGCGTGCACTAATTCTTCTGTTGGTTTGTCTGATGTATGTGGTGGGGCAGGCAGTGCATGGGATTTCATATACTCCTTGGTTTTCTAACTCAATTTTATTTTTGGGGTTTCTTAAGATGGTGGATATTTTTCGGTTTGTGCAGAATGCTGTCTTGATGTTGTTTGTGGAGGATCTTGCTTATTTTGTCTGTGGTGCCTTTTATATATGGGAGGAGGGCTAAGCTGTTGTTTTGTTATATGATATTGATATATTTTATGGAAAACATTCATGTCAAATAAAATTATTAGTCATGAACCAGAAAACTATACCCAATGAGCAGGGAAACATACAACTATCTATACACAACAATAAGAAAGCAAAGATTTATTCAATTATCACTGAATCCTCCAACATGTTCAATGCTCACTTAAATAAGTGATGTAATTATATGTATTCTCATGGTAACATGCCTTTTAAGAATATGAAGAAAATGACACCCCACAGGGGATAAGAAGCTGGATCTATTTAAGGCACAGATTATATTCTTTTTGTCTCTGTAAGTATCTAGGTTGTCCACAATTTATATTATGGTCATTATTTGTTGCATATATAACAATGGTTATACCAATCTCTTCTGGAGGCAAATATGAAATCCCATATGGTAGCAGGGCCTATTTCCCACAGAAAAACCATCCATGTAATTATTTCAAATACTGAAGATATAATTCTATCAATATCGTTGAAAGCAGAAAATTGAGTTTTCATGACAAGGCTACATGGTAGAAAAGATCTGGGAGAAATACAGATCAAACCACAGTCTAATCGATACTTTGATCCGTTATACCTGCCCTATTTCAATAGAGCCATGTCAAAATACCAACAGAGAAATTAATGAGAGAGAAATTGAAATATTCCTTTTTGGCATTATGAAGAGATGATTTATTGACCAACAGAGATAGCTAGTTTCAACCACTTTTATGTTGAAGAAAGCTCAACTCATTTTAAAATCTCAGTTTTATAAATAGCATTCCACAAAGCATGCCGCAAAAGTCAATAGCCAATTCACATACTCTTTCCTTTTTAATTTCATTCATGTATTTATTTTCAAAGTAATGAAGCTTTTATTGGGAAGAGAGTAAGGAAGTCTTAGCCCAACATATGTTTACACAAATCCATTTGTATTATCAAATGTTGCAATTTATCTCATATTATCTATCCTTGGTAGTAAAGGGAAGGATAATAGCAAACAATCTTTAAGTACAATTAAAATATTACATCTACAGTACTCAGTTTTAGGCAAAAAGGACATCACACAGTTCATGTCATTTGGATTAAAGTTTGTTTATTTAATTTGTATCCTTTCTAGTTAAATGAAAACTCAAGCTAACTAATAGAATCCAAAAGAAATATAAAAAATATTACTTTAATAGACAATTACAAAGCATGGCTAAGTGATATACATATATAAAATATATTTGTATTTTCAAACATTGACATTGGTACCTTGTAGCAGCAGTCCTCAACTTTTGCGGCTTGGGAGCCTGGCCGGGGGGGGGGGGGGACAGGGGAACCAGGCAATGTAAGTGGCAGGCTACCACGCGTATACATGCACATGCATCTCGACTTGCGCAAGTTGAGCTTGTACAGATGCACCAGGCTATCACTTGCACAAGTTAAATTGCATGTGCATGCATGTGCGGTGGTCCACTACTCATACGGCCCAGTTGCAAATAAGCCATAGCCCAGTAGTAGACCATGGCCCAGGGGTTGGGAACCCCAGCTTTATAGGCAGTCCTTAGTGGCTTGTCACTTAGAAACTGGTAGACGTTACAATGAACTACCAGAGCTACTTATGGCCCATTTTTAAAATTCTGTCATGTGCATCCACATTCCCCCGCAATTTTCAATATTTTATGCTGGTTCCGGCATTTACTTCTGGATTCTGACAAAAAACATCTGTTGAGGGAAACTGGTTCGTTTAAAATCAATGGTGTTTCTTTAAAAACCACCGCAAGAAAATTATAAAATTGGGTGTAGTCACATGGTGACGTGCCTAATGACAAGAACGTATGATCATAATTCCCATTCAATTCCAGTTGTAAGTCAAGGACTACCTGTAATTTGTGCCTAGTAACCATTCAGCAATGACTTTCACAGTTCTTTGCAAAGATTAACAACCTAAGTGTCACATGTTATTCCACCTATTTTAATGATAATCCTACCGTGTTTCTCCAAAAAGAAGGCGGGGTCTTATTTTCTTTTGACCACCCCCCCAAAAAATGGCTAGACCTTCTTTTTGGATGGTTCTAATTATTGACTCATTTTGCGGCAGTGGCACCCACAGCCCTGCCAAGCAGGAGCCCGCTGTTGGCCCACTTCCTCTGTGGCCGCTTGCCGCCACTCGCATACATCGCCCCAGCCTCTGTTTCGCCTCCAGATGCCTTCTGGAAAGCCCTCTGGAGCCAATAACAGAGCTCCGGATCACCCCAGAGCTCTATTATCGGCTGTAGATGACTTTCTGGAAGGCATCTGAAGGCAAAATGGAGGCTGGGATGATGCATGTGAGTGACGGCAAGTGGACACAGAAGAAGGTGAGGCAGTGAGGCAGGGGTGTGCAAGGACTGGTAAGTAGGGCAACTCCACCCCCCCATCCCCACTCTAGCTTATTTTTTACCTGTGTGCCTCACCCACCCCCTGCACCCCAGGGTGGGCAGGGTCTTAATTAGGGCTAATTTTGTAGGTGGGGCTTAATTTCATGGCATGTGCTCAAAAACGTGATAGGGCTTCTTTTCAAGGCGGGTCGTCCTTTTGGAGAAACAGGGTATATAGTACCAGTGAAATGTAGTTATAGTTACACTGGACCAGATAAATAAATCAGTTTCATTTCACTGTCTTTGCAATCCCTTTTATCAATCTTTCTAGAAAGCACCAAAGCTCACACACCACAGAGTATGGAACTATGGAAAACTAGAGAACAACTCAAGTAGTATGGAGTCTAATATGTGGGGTTCTTCACTTGGCACTGCCATCTCAGAGTAGCACTTGCTGAATCTTCCTTACAAAAAAACCCCAAGTCCCCCCAAAAACTTATCATGGTTTCAACCAGGAAAAAAAAAGTTATTTATCTTGACATGATTTTGTTCCAACCAGCAGAACCAGGCTAAAAACTAAAGATTCGACAGTAGCATACCCTAGCATCCTTACATATTTTTGATGAGGAAGTCCAGCTACTCTTGAGTAGCTTTGGCTAACATAAAATGAATATTAAAAGTTGGAAACACACATAAAAAATGGAAAAAAATATGGAATCATGTAAGTCTGCAATTGCTTAAATCCCCTTGGAAAATATCACAGTGAATTACTGAGTATCAGTGTTTACACTTTCTCCCATAAGAACTGAATGCTGTCATAAAACTGAAAGTAATTTAGCACAAAATAAAAAGCAGCACATGACAGTATTACAAATATACTCTAGAGAATGCAACAGTTGCTTCCATCCACATGGTCTCCGCAGGTATTATGTTCAAACGGATTAGTCCGCTACTACACCTTCAGACTATTAAGTAATTCAGATAGTTGCTTTTACAACCTGTTTACATTACTCAATTATTCTGAAATTTCATAAAAGACAAGGAGAAAGCCCTGTCAGATTCTTGTCATATAGAACAGGATACTCACAGAAACTAACACTGCATCCAGAAGCAACAGAGGTTTGTGAGCTTAACTGTTCTTTTACATTCTCCACAACCAGGTAAAATGATAAACTGTAATTGCATCCAGGCTATATGAGTAGTTCTTGTCTAGCAACTGCCTTGTTTATTGTTATTGCAGTATGATGGTGATGTTGATGATGATGATGATGATGAAAAAATAACTTTGTGGCCAATCCTCACATTTACAACCTTTGCAGGGCTGTAAACCAAAGGAAAGTGAAATAAGATCATAATCACAGTCACGATTTCACTTGATCACTGCTTCATTTAATGACTTAGTAGCTGACCCCAATTGTGGTAGGTGTACAAGGACTACCTATAATATAGCATCAGCAAGAAGGTCCAAGAATGGTTGATATTTGTGTAGGTATTTGTACAGAAACTTCTTTGTCTCTTTTTATTTTTAGTTGAGTACCCCGGGTTCAATTCTTTCAGTTCATTGTTCCCTTTGTACAGCTCACTATTCCAAGGCTATCTCCGCTATTTTTTTCAGTTTCCTTTTCATTTCTATTACTGCTCTAAGCTTCAGGTCTTCAACATTAACAGAATGATTTTATCAAATCAATGTCTAGTTCAAGTGTCAACAAAGTGAGAGTAAGAGTTATGCAAGGGTCAACAAGTACTAGCTAAAACACTTAGCATATGTCTTTATTAAGGCACCCCTGAGGATTTTACTCCATTGGGGGCAGTGCTCAGCTCCATTTCAAGGCCACTGAGCCCCTGTCCAAAGACATTTCTGCAGTCATGTGGCCAGCATAATGTCATGGAGCACCTTATCTTCCCACCAAAGTGGTACCTATTTATCTACTCGCATTTGCATGTTTTTGAAATGCTAGGTTGGCAGGACTGTCTTGATATACATTTTTTTAAAACCCCTCATTTTCAGCAAAAAGGAAAATGATCCCAAAACCTTATGCAGAGTCTAGTCTCCCAATGTAGAGATTACAGAGAATGGCCTTGATGGAGAGACAGAAGATCTATTACCAAGGATGTGAACAAGGAAGTATAATTTAAGCTCTTAAAAACAGAAATTTGCAAAAATGTCCTTCTAATTCTCAAGAAGATAAAAAAGAGTGAGGAAGGAAAGCACACATTCAGAACGATTCTGTTACCATCTATAGCAGACATGTCAAATTCAAGGCCCACAGTTCAGATCCGGCCCATGATATGTTTATATCTGGCCCACTAGTCTGCTAGTAGAAGGAGGGATTGAGTAATTACTCCTCACTTCTTTGGATGTCTTGTCAGTGGCAGGAGCACTAGGAGAGGACAGGCAATGGGAGGCTCTATAACGTGTGAACCTCTGTGGAAGCGGTAACCACAGAGGAGAGCAGACATGGCTAAAGCGCCCTCTGCCTGATAGCGAGTGGCTGGCAAGGGAAGGAAAGGAAGGGAAGGAAAGAGAAATGACAGAAGGCACTCAGGTTGTGTGTTTCTTCCGTTCTCACCCCTCCCTGCCTTGCCACCTTTCCCTCTTCCTCCTCCTTTGTCTGTGCTGCGCTTTCCCAGAAGCAGCCGCTCACCTCGCAGACTTTTACCCAAAGGCATGAGGAAACACGAGATGGGAGGCTCCCGCGAGCCGGACCAGGACCAAAGCTTGTTGAGAAACCCAAGCCACATACTGTTGAAGTGCACATGCTTCCTTCGAAGCTGCTGTTGCCCCTCCAGATGAGAGAGCTGCGGCTCCATCTCTCTACTGCTAGGCTCTCTGGTCTCAGGTTACTGGGACCTTAAGAGTGCTGTGAAGAGTGCAGTCTCCTTATACCCCAGACATAATGCATTCCTGAACTTATATGATACATAGTCTTACATGCAATTGGCCCTTTGAGGGCAATCATAATGCTGATGCGGCACTCAATGAAATTGAATTTGACACCTCTGACCTATAGCTATTCTAATAAAAGTAGTTTTAGGCTTACATCAAAACTGTTCCATGGTCTGGTCTACCTTGTAGGATCAACATCCAGTTAGTTTTGTTTTAGACTCTGATGATCTCTCATCTCTCAGTTGCTTCCTATATATAGTATATTTTCTCTCCAGGGTCAGTATAAATGTTGGAAGAAAGCAGCAGCAGCAGCAACAACCGTGACAATCTTTAATGGAAAAGATGCTGAAATCTTTATTAGTATCAGGAGACCAACAGGAAGTAATGTAATTTGGGAAGAGCTTGAATCACAGTCCCGTAGAGGCGCAGCAAAGCACTCTTTGGTGAAGCATTTGTGAAAAAGGACATTTTTAAAATCTACATTACTATTCCTAGGAGGAAAACGTCTGTACAAGGAAGCCTGTGCCACTTACAGAGTGTGTGAGAATGTAAGCCACAGTGCAGAATAAGCTTCAGATGGGGGGGAAATGTATCTCTGAGGAAGGCGGACAGTTCTGAAATCAGAAAGAAATCTGCCATGTAATTTAATCAGATTACTAGGTACTTCAATTGCTAAAGCAGTTTTAGATGGCATAAAGGGAGATTGCCAACTTTAAAGATTGCCATCTACAGCTTTTTTAAAAACAATTGATCAAATGTATACCAAATGATTTGAATATACTTTGACTCTTATATAATGTTCCATATTTTCCCCTATTCTTAACCCATCCTCATTTAACTAGTTCTGCAATTAAAAGGGTACATTCTGGGCTCTTTTCCTTGCAGATACCAACTCTCCATTTGAAAAGAGAAGAGATGTATGTATGGCTTCTGATAAGAAAGATTTTCCTCCAGATAATAAAGGGAATAATGCTGGGGAGAATATAAATGTTTCTTAGACTTATATCCCGCTTTTCCTTTAGGAATTTATACATAGCACTCCTTCCAATTTTCCTTCACAACTATTGCCAATTTGGGCTAAAGTGATTGACCAAAGTCTTCCAGAAAGCTTCCTTGGCTAAGGGTAAACTTGAATTTGTGTCTTGTTAATAAAGGATCACAGAATGTTTTTATTTTATTTTCTTATCCTGCCATTACGGTACTGTTTTATAAATAACTCAAGGCAGAGAACATAAGTAATACTCCTTCCTTCCCCTATTGTTTTCCCCGGAGCAATCTTGTGAGATGTGTTGGTCAGAGAGAACAACTGACCCAAAGTCACCCAGACAGTTTTCATGCCTAAAGTGGGACTAGAACACAACAGTTTCCTAGTTTCTAGCCTGGTGCTTCAATCATAAGACCAGGCTTGTCCAACCTCATTACCCTCATCGCCCTTCAGAAAACTAAAAATCTACTTTACCTGATATTTTTCACACAATGCATTGAATTTGATTTTATAAATTTAATGAGATTTTAACTCTGTTTATCATCTCAAGTTTCTTATTAGGCACCCTGATACATCTAATAAATTATAATTATTAATATACATTAAGTATTTAAATTAAACACACCCTCATGTCACCATAACTTGTGATTCTCTGATGACTTTCTTACTGAATTTACTTGGCAATCATGTGACTGCAAAACACTGCAAACATTGTAAAAGTGTGCCAGTTACCAAGTGCCCAAATCATAATCACATGATCACAAGAATACTGCAATGGTTGTAGGTCCAAGGACTGGTTGTAAACCTACTTTTTCAGGGTCACTTAAGGTCAAATTGTTGAACAAAGCAGTTTTTAACCAAGTTACCTGTATAGCTTTTATTTGTATGTTCTCTTCTGCAGAATCTATCAGAGTTTATGCAGTGAAATCAGAGGTTTTTACAGAGTGACTGTCTTTAAGCTATAACCCAGGAACAATAAGATACAGCACGAAGTCTTTTACTATATACAGTGGTTTATCTATAATAGTATACACAATACATGTGGCAGCAAATACCTTAGTAAATCATGGAGAATTTCTACTCTATAGTCACAATCAAACAAGGAACAAACAGCAAGTAAGCACGAATGCTAGAAAGGCAGGAACGCCCTCTACTAGCTTCCTTATATAACTATCCCTCAAAGGGGAGCTTTCTGTATCTTCCTCCTTAAAGGGAAAACCACCTAATGCTGAGTCATTCTCCTCTTGCATCAGCCCTGGCAGTGATAATTTCCTGTCACTGTTACATCAGTTTCCTATCAAAATTACCTCAGCATTTCTAACTGTTCAGTCCTTAAATCTATATCTGTGACAGAATCTGTTTTAATTCAGCTTTATATGAAAATGTTACATAAATATTATAGCTTCATTTAACCTACACCCCCATCAGAAAATGTATACGATTTGCTTCATCTTAGTAACCTCAATGGAACAGGTAGAATGCAAACAGATATTGAATGCAGAAAAAAAAAGATTACATAGAAAGATTTTTTCTCCTTGTAACATAGGGGTAAATCACCTGCAACTTTCAAGATACTCTGAACCAACTTCCTATGATTTTTATCTATTGTCTTCGTTGGTTATCATGATGGGAATTGGATATTACTAAAATATGTTAGCATGAATGCATATGGGTGAGGAGCAGGAACATATTGAATATATATCTAAATAGCATAACCTGCAAAAGAAATACATCAACAAATGCAGAAACCAGATTGATTGGTTCTCATTTAGGCACATAGTGTAGATCCTGATTCTTTTATAACTATGGTAAACACGTGCAGTATCGGCTTCTGTACTATGTCAGGTAATCAGGGGTGGAATCTGACTGGTTTTGCTATTGGTTCAGTGAGTGTGCATGTGTGCCAAACGCACTGCAGCGCGGCTCTTTAAACCACTTTTACAGGCACCAGAGGCAGCAGGGATCATCAGGAAGGCTCCATAGATGCTCCAAACAGCTGATTAAGGTAAGTAAGAAAAAAAACTTAATTGTATAAGGAAGGATAAGGGCAGGGGCGGGTGGGCAATTTCAAATTGCCACTACCGGTTCGGGCAATGTGGTGCGATCCGGCTGAATTTCACCACTGCAGGTGATCCTCAAGTTACGACCACAATTGAACCCAACATTTATATTGCTAAGTGAAACATTTCTTAAGTGAGTTTGTTCCATTTTATGACCTTTCTTGCTACAGTTGTTAAGTGAATCATTGCAGTTGTTAAATTAGTAACACAGTTGTTAAGTGAGTCTGGCTTCTCCACTGACTGCTTGTCAGGTTAGAAAAATCGATCACCTGACCCTGGGACATTGCATAAACATGAATCAGTTGTCAAGCATCTGAATTTTTTGATCATGCTACCACAGGGATGCTGCAACAGTGGTTAAGTGTGAAACAGGGTCATATGTCACTTTTTTCAGTGCTGTTGTAACTTTGAAGTCACTAAATGAAACTGTTGTAAGTTGAGGATTACCTTTCATAGCAGGGTGGAAAGTGCCCCACTTTCTGATAATTGCTAGTTATGTGCTTAGTGGCTCACACACCTGTCTAAAACAAGAGTGGCAAAAGCCAAAGTTGGCAAGTGGGGGAACGTCCTGATCCCTTGAACCGAAACGACGACAAACACCCACGGACAGTACCGGCTCTACCACCAGGGTGATCCAAGCAGTTATGTTCTAGTATCATAATGTATTAGGAAGGAAATGTTTCAATTCAGACGCTTTGCAAGATTGGGACAGAAATGCACGTGCTGTGCAGAAGGCGGCCTATAGGATTTTAAAAAGACCAGCGAGTGAAAGTAGCGACTAGGTCGGCGGAGGGGAACCCGCTGCACATCGCAGAGCCGCGCGCCTTCCTCCTTTTCCGCAGACTCACCTTCTCTTTCCTCTGGCCAGATCCGTCTCCCGGGCCAGGAGCAGAAGCCGGCCGGCCCTCCGCCTGGGGCGTCTAGAGAAGGGATAGCCCGCGCAGGCCGAGCGACGAGCCGCCTTGCCTTACGTCTTCCGCGCAGCGCCCGCTTCGCTAACCGAGTCCCGACCTCCGCGCTTTCCCGGGCCGCTTCCGGAATCAGGCTCTGACCGAGGCAGCAAAGGCGCAGGGGGCTTGCCGGGAAGCCCGGCAGCGTGTTTACAAGATGGCAGCGTCCAGGAGGGCTGAAGTGCTGCGTCTTTATCGGGCCTTGCTGCGAGAAAGCCAGGCTTTCAACGCCTACGGCTATAGGTAGGAAGACGAGGGCGTCTCGGGAGTGGAGCCGTCGGCGTCAAGTCCCTCTTCTGCCCCCATGAAAATAATCCTTCCCCCCCCCCCATCCCTACACACTCCAGTTAAATATGCGGAGGGTGGTAGGGTTTGTTTTAAATGGATAAAAAGATCTGTGCTGCTCGTTATCAAAATCCGAGTGGAAGAGAGGATGGAAATGGTTTTACTTTTAATTTAAGCGTTTTAATGTATCTATTTTTTTAAAACTTATATCCTGGGGGACGGGGCAGCAGTAAGTAAAAGACCAGTTCGCTAATCAAGAGTTAAAGTGAAAGTTTATAGTTTACAAAGGAAAACAAGACAGAAATATAATGCTTACATTCAACTTACTCTGACTTTACTGTGGCGCTTACTGCCTTGTCCTGTAAGAGAGTTGGTTTTATAACGTTGTATAATAAAAGAGACATTATTAAATCATGTTAATCTCTGCTGCCTCTTAGAAAAGAATAGGCTAGCCATGTGTGAATAAATGCATAAAATTATGTAATGTTAAGCCCCTTAAAAATGGCAATTCTGAGAATATATGGGAAAGGAGATTTTTAAAAGGTATACCAACTGAATGCAGTACATTGTCTTTACTAGGGTTCCAGTTCTGATCTGGAACACTTCAGAAAACCAGAAGACACTGACAAAAATTTACACTTTTCTGTATCTCTTTGCTGTCATTTAATGGTCGTTTGAAGTTTTGCCTTCCATATCTAGTACCCTTACCCAAAATATATATTTTTTCTTCTTCTGGATGCATTGGCATTTTCATTAGAGTTTTCATTCCAAATATTTTGAGCAGAGCATGTATAGTCAGAAATTAGAAAACAGTGTTGGTTTCTTCCGGACCCTGCTAGAGGAAAGTTCATATGATTATAAAGTATCTTAACCACTAAAAGCCAGCTTTCCAGAAGCCTTTTATTGTGTAACCAGTATGATTATGGAATATTTCAGACAACTTTTAAATATCATTTGTTGAACAAGGGATAGTAGTCAAGTTTTATGTATAAAGTTAGAGTTAACTGTAATTGCTAAATCCAGTATAATGGCTGGGTTTCTGGGGGAAAAACACTTATCTTGGAAAACCATATACAAGAAAGAAAACAGAATTATGAAAAGAAAATTAACTGGCTTTAATTGTAACTTAGAAAGTCCCAATCTATAAATTACACCTTGGCTTTTCTTAGGAAGCTGAAGATGACAACTACTTCCAATTTTTTTCAACAATAATTATGTTAGACAGACTGAACTAAAAGAGGATAACTGGCCTAAAATCATGGTTTGTCATGGTTAAGAGTAGAGTTGATCTCAGTCTGGGTCAGGTTCTTAATTACTATGTTATATTGATTCATTCAATTGCCTACAATGTGTAATAGCACCAAATAGAAAATAAACCTTAATATGCAAATTCAAATACATTCAAGGTAATCCAGCTGTTTTCATTTGAAAGCCCCAACTTTGAATGTTCATTTGAGACACAGTCATATTCTCACTAAATCATGTGCCAATATATCATTTTTCCTTCTCTGATTTTTCTGTTGAAGACAGAGTTCTAGTAAATGTATACATTTGGAGAAACCCAAACTATTGAAAAAGATTGCAATTTTATTGTAACTGATTTGTTTTATTGCTTTGAATGATAGATATTATTTCAAATACACAGTGTAACACAATTTTTGTTTCTGAGCAATCAATGTAATTTTCTAATTGGTTCTATCATAAAAACATGAAAAAACGTTACTTCCCTGCAAAAACATCGCTTTTGTGGTCAGGAGAACGAAAAGTTGAAATTTACGTACTGTAATTAAGGAAAC
>JAEANM010022405.1:0-11612 GCA_017656035.1 Myanophis thanlyinensis
CAGCCTACTAATTTAATTAATTTTAAAGTGATCTTAATTTTGTATTATTGTACTGTTTTATCGGCTGTTCACCGCCCTGAGTCCTTCGGGAGAGGGGCAGTATAGAAATTTAATAAAATTAAAATTAAAAAATTATTAGTGCATATATGTAAATGAAACAAAATAGTTCCTGGACTGAGAAAGGCAGGGGAAAGAGGTATAAAATACATGTTTATAAACAAGGCCTTTGTTTTCTTGTAATGTACTATTGAGAAAGTAGTCCAGAATCTCACATGCATGATATATACATATATCAGTTTTCCACAATTTACTATTTGTGAATTCTGGGAGCTAGATGGTGAATATATCTGCACAATGTATTAAATCACCCTGGCTGGTTAGTACGAATGCCTCCTTATTGTCTTTCACGTAGCTCTTTAACCTAGTCAGCAGCTCTCATGTGGTTTACTGTGACATGTTTATCACACGACAGTGTAAACCATAAAAAGGATGCTGAGTGTAGTTAAGAAGACATGGAGGACAAGAATAAAAAATGTGGCATGTATATTAACAAACTGATTTAAAATGTCATACAAATGTAATTCAAGTTGAATATGACTTTGATCTATTCTAGAATATATTTTCATTTGTATATTGGATTTATTTCATTTATTATGTGCCTTTAAATTAGTGTCAACTCTTAATCACCACAGGATCTCAAAAAATTGTATCCATTTCAAGTGTATTTAACAACTGTCAATTAATAGTCAATATATTTATCATGTAAATACAAATAGGACATTAAAAGTATAAATTCTTACATGTCAGCTAAGAAATGAATCCAGTTATATTTAATGAGACTTAGTTCTGGGGAAGAGGGCATGGCATTTGAACTTGGTCTCTCTAGTTCACGGGTGTCAAACCTGCGGTGTTACATTGCCGCCATATGAGGTTTTGTGACAGTTTTTCCCTTTGCAGGGCTGAAGTGGGCGTGGCCTGCGCATGACACATTGGTTTGACACCCCTAGTCTACTTTATCTCAGTCTTGTTTAACTCTCGTGTCATTTGAGTATTTGCTGACTGGATAGTTTAGTTCTTCCATTGGAATAAATTTGTTTAGAGGAGTTCTTCACGTATTCTTTGTATTATTGCAGCCAATGGATTCCATGCATGAAAAGGGAATATCTGAAGACCCTCGTTACAGTCAAATGAAGGGCATGGGAATGAGGGCTGGTGGGCACACAGGAATGGGACCACCACCAAGTCCAATGGATCAGCATTCTCAAGGTATGGCATGCTTCCAGGATTTGTGTAAAGCACATTGCTGGGTAAATGTAGCATTTGTTCTACAATTAAATCTCCTTCTACCCTTCTGATTCTTCATAACTTTAAGATAGCTTCTACAAGAAGTTCTCTCTCTGTGTAAAATATTTTTGTGTAACTTAGAGCCACATTTTCTAAGCCTGTAAGAAGGAGGCTCTGTCTGCTGTAAATACTGGCCCTCAACACATTGAGGGTAAGATGCAACTTGAGGAGTGGGGAATACACCATTCTTCTCATATGGAAAATTACATCCTTTTGGAATGACTGTGTCATGTGAAAAAGAAAGTACACCCTCTTTAAGTCTTATGGTTTTACATATCAGGATATAATAAAAATAATCTAGTCTTCAGCAGTTCTTAAAAGTAGCTAACTACAACCTCAGATGAACAACAACACATGACCCCATATCATCATTTATTTTACAAAAAGAAACCCACGATATATTATTCTGGTAGCTTCTACCAAGTTTGACTACTAAAATGCAAGCAGGTGCTCCAAATAAAACTGCTTTATCTTTGATCATGGAAAGTACAAAGCAAATTAAGCCTTCTTTCTATCTTTCCCATTTTCATTCCTTTTCTCTTTTTGTCTTGTCCTTTTTCAGGTTACCCTTCTCCACTTGGTGGTTCTGAGCATGCATCAAGTCCAGTTCCAGCTAATGGCCCTTCTTCTGGACCCCAGATGCCATCTGGCCCTGGTGGAGTCCCATTAGATGGTACTGACCCCCAAGCATTAGGGCAGCAGAATCGAGGCCCAACTCCTTTTAACCAGAATCAGCTGCATCAATTGAGGGCTCAGATCATGGCCTACAAGATGCTTGCCAGAGGGCAGCCGTTACCCGACCATCTTCACATGGCTGTGCAGGGAAAAAGGCCAATGCCTGGAATGCAGCAGCAAATGCCAACTCTACCTCCACCTTCTGTATCTGGAACAGGACCAGTGCAAGGACCAGGGCCTGCACCTGGACCAACACCTCCGAACTACAACAGACCTCATGGTGAGTTATGCGGAAGTCTTTGAGGCCCGTCTGGAGTGAGGTTCTCGTAGGTCTCTTCTAGTAACTCTTTCCTTTGCTTAGACCAGAGAAGTAAAAAGCTTAATGGCATCCTTGTGCTTTTCCATGTCTTCACAGGTATGGGAGGGCCTAATATGCCCCCTCCTGGACCCTCAGGAGTTCCTCCAGGAATGCCTGGGCAGCCCCCTGGTGGACCACCCAAGCCCTGGCCGGAAGGTAAGGCTGTGGATTGGAGGAATTGGGTTTTTCATTGTTACATTGCTTCATTAGCATCTCAATAATTAAAGGCTGCCAAGCCTCAGCCTGGCTTTTGCTGTAAGAGGCTACCATATCACATTTTTTCAGTGATACCTATATGACTTAGTGCCTGAAAATATGTCCCCAGTCTGAAAATTGCCACAAAAGTTACTGTATTTGAGGATGGGTATTTGTCAGCCTTGCAAAATATATCCAGACAAGAAGTACTCCTAGATGAACTAATTCTATTTTTTGTAAGTTAACATTATCAGAATCTTGGTAGTCTGAAAGTACATTTCTGCCCTGCCGCATTTACAGCTCAAAAAACTAATTGCCTCTCAGGTCACTTACTGCATAATGGGAACCAGCATAATGTAATGGCCATACGCTAGATGCAGAGTGGCATCACCTTTTAAGATGGACAGTGATAGACCGTTCCATTGCCAAGATGAAACTATAGATGAAATTTCTAAGACAGGGAAGTGCTAACATATTCTTGGCTTTTGCTCTTTAAATAAAAAGCATCGACTTATTCAAGTGCTCAAATACATTCATCTAAATGTTGAGGCCAGTCTCTGAAGATTTCATTGTTTTGCATATATGCCCCCAGGTATGTATATGAAGGAACCCCACGAACATCTTTCTCAACATTGTTCTTCAACAGGACCAATGGCAAATGCTGCAGCCCCTACTAGCACACCTCAGAAACTGATTCCTCCCCAGCCAACAGGCCGTCCTTCACCAGCACCCCCAGCAGTACCTCCAGCAGCATCCCCTGTCATGCCTCCCCAAACTCAGTCACCCGGGCAACCAGCCCAACCTGCCCCGATGGTGCAGTTCCATCAGAAGCAGAACCGTATCACTCCAATCCAGAAGCCGAGAGGACTTGATCCAGTTGAAATCCTTCAAGAGAGAGAATACCGGTAAAATTATGGCTTTCAATAGCAACTTTGCTGGTATTGCTGAGAGGATATCTGGGTGACATTAATTTGAATGAATGGTCTTGTTGATGTTATGGTTAGCTTTCATGTTAACTGTATTAAGTAGCCAAACTACAGGGAATAGGAAGCCTGTAAAATAAGCATCAAGGCAGCATTATAAATTTAGCAATTTATTAAAAGCTACCTGGTTGCCGAGGGTGGATTCTATTACTTGGAACATAGCCTTTCTGCTGTATCTAAGAAAAGTTGCTATGTATGTCCCTGGCTACATTCAAGGATTTTTTTTGGGGAGCAGGGTTTGTTATTTTTAGTATTTCATGAAACCCCCAAGTATTCAATGAATCCCCAAGTCCTAAACTAGTGTCTCTTGTCTCACCTTTAGCTGTTGGGCATTAAACGTGACCTTCTCAAAGCAGTGCCCTTCAGACGCTTTGAATTAAATTTCCCATCATTCTTAAGGTACCATATTGGGGACAAATGTTTTTGCAGATCAGCACTGGATTTCTTGGATATCTTTTGTTTGATGTATACAGTCCTTCATGCTGAAGCTCACTGGGTGTTCTAATCTCTTGTCTGCAGCTTGCAGGCTCGCATTGCTCATAGAATCCAAGAACTTGAAAATCTTCCTGGGTCCCTGGCTGGAGACCTGCGAACCAAAGCAACCATTGAACTTAAAGCCCTACGACTGCTGAATTTCCAGAGACAGGTCGGTTATACACTGCTGAAATTTTGTTACTCTGGTCATCTTTGAACATTGAAATTAAATCAGTCATCTCCAAACTCCAGAGTTTGCATATATTGTAAAAGAACGAAGTTTATGCTCGAGTATTTGCTTTAAATAAAATTCTTATGGAAACTCTTAAAATGTCCTCCCCTTAATGGAGCTTACGTGCCAAGAGGCTTAGCAGATAGTTCTTCTCACACGACAGAGTTATCCTATATTTTCTGCTGCAGCAGAGCTCCAGTTTCACATGCCAGTTGATCGTCCTGTTCGATCTCAGCCCTCTGAAATGATCGCTACTGGGCAGGTGGGGAATTTCACAGGCATTTGGAATATAGAAAACAACAGCATGCATAGAAGAATCAGAGTGGCTTTGTTGGCACAGATGGTTTTATGTTTCATTTTGTTCATTAAGCTTTTGGTACATTTTGACATCAGTAGATCTTCGCAGCAGCATGATTATAGAAAAAACAAGGAGGCAAGGACAGAAGTGAGGTAGATTTTGATAAAGAAGCCCCTTTGCAACTGAAGCTAGAGTGCATGTCTGGTTCCTTCTGTATCCTGTAGTGGCTTTGGCTGGCTGGCTTCTCTGTAACAGCCTTCATTTATTTATTTTATTAGATTCTGTAAGGCCACCCAATTCAAATAATGTGACTCTGAGCAGTGTAGAATAGAAGAACAAATAAATAAAAGGAAAAGTAAATTACACTAAATATATATAATATTTAAATGTAAATGTTCTTTCAGCCACTGTATAGGGATAGAGTAGTTAACAATGCCAGATTTCACATAAATGTCTGGGTGCTGTTTTAGGGATCAAATTGGAACTGAGATGTGTTCCTATTTTCAACACTTTGCTACTTTTTGTTAATCTCTCTCCCCCATAGATTTTTAGACTCAGTTTTGTATTTCTGTCTTATGTTGCTTGGCAATACCCACTCTTGTTCTACTTTTCAGAAGGATAGTTCGATGGGTGTTGTGTTTTTCTTTTGCTTCTATTGTCCAGGCAGAGTTCAGTACACTTAAGAATACTGTAGGTAAAACTATTGAAACTATGGAAAAGCAACAGAAAAACCTGTTCTCAGAGATGTGTCAGGTATAGTGAAATCTTTTTCAGAAGTATTTCTCATTATTCTTGGTGATGTAAAATACAGATGTTTAAATTTCAACATGGATTCCAATATTTGACAACATCGATGGAGACAACATAAAATGTTTTAGTCAACGTATACAGTAAGTGAAGCATTTGATGGGACCACACTTTATTCTCAGTTGGCATATACTTTTCTTTTAAAATTTTGTTCCATAGCTGCGACAAGAAGTCGTGGTCTGTATGAGAAGGGATACTGCCCTGGAAACAGCACTGAATGCTAAGGCATATAAGCGTAGCAAACGGCAATCCCTACGGGAAGCTCGCATCACTGAGAAGCTGGAGAAACAGCAGAAGATTGAACAAGAAAGAAAACGCCGGCAAAAACATCAGGTACCTATGGTTTCTACGTTAATTTGAAAAAGTGGCATGTATTCAGATAGTCTCAGTTTACAACCACAGTTGGGACTACATCGATTAAGCAAGGGAATTGTTAAGTGAATCATGCCAGGTTTTACAAGCTTTTTTGCCACAGTTCTTAAGTGACTCACTGAAGTTGTTAAGTGTACCTTGTAGTTGTTACGCAAATCTGGCTTCCCCCATTGACTGCTTGTCAGAAAGGCTAGGAAGGACCCAAATGGCAATTGCATGAAAGTTAACAGATTAACAGAGTTGGAAGGGACCTTGTAGGTCATCTAGTCCAAACCCTCCACCCAAGCAAGAGACCCTACACCATTTCTGACAGATGGCAGTCCAAACTCTTTGAAAGCCTCCAGTGATGAAGCTCCCACAACTGTTACATTGCTTGATTGCTCTCACTGTCAGAAATTTTTTCTTATTTCCAGGTTGAATCTCTCCTTGTTCAGTTTCCTTCCATTATTCCTTGTCTGGCCTACAGGTGCTTTGGGAAATAGTTTGACACCCCCCCCCTCCTCTCTGTGGCAGCCC
Source organism: Myanophis thanlyinensis (assembly GCA_017656035.1). Taxonomy (NCBI): domain Eukaryota; kingdom Metazoa; phylum Chordata; class Lepidosauria; order Squamata; family Homalopsidae; genus Myanophis; species Myanophis thanlyinensis. The sequence goes on from JAEANM010022405.1 coordinate 6,255, forward strand.
CTCAAATATTGGAACACTGCTATCATGTCTCCCCTGGTCCTTCTCTTCACTAGACTAGCCATGCCCAGTTTCTGTAACCATTCTTCATATGTTTTAGCCTCCAGTCCCCTAATCATCTTTGTTATTCTTCTCTGCACTTTTTCTAGAGTCTCAACATCTTTTCTATAGTGTGGTGACCAAAATTGGATGCAGTATTCTAAGTGTGGTCTTACTAGAGTGGTATTAGTACCTCACTTGATCTTAATTATATTCCTCTATTAATGCAATTTAGGATTGCATTGGATTTTTTTGGGATGCAGCCGCACACTACTGGCTCATATTTAATTGGTTGTCCACTAAGACTCCAAGATGCCTCTCACAGTTATTGCTATTAAGCCTGGTTTCACCCATATGTGTACTATATATGTACTTTTGGTTTTTCTTGCCTCAGTCTTTACTTTTCTCTACATTGAATTTCATTTTGTTAAATTTCATTTTTATGACCCTGGGATGCTGCAACCATTGTTAAATTCAGGCTGGTGCTAAAGCACCCAAATTTGGCTCAGGTGACTGAGAGCATGTTGCTGGAATCATAAGTGTGAGACCAATTGTAAGTCACTTTTTTCAGTGTCATGGTAACTTTGAATAATCACTAAACAAATAGTTATGTTAAGGGCAACCTGTAATAGGATGCCAGAGTTGATAAATAATCAATACATTATATTTATTATTAGCTTGTGGAATATATAAAGGATACAAAGATGTATGTACATTTGGACAATAGCTAACCATTGTCAAACGTGGATGAGCTAAATGTGGCTTAGGCTGTGGCCATTGAAACACCTTCCAAATAAGGATTTAACATCAGCATACTGTGTAATTACTGATACTGTGCTTGTGATACAAATAAGCTTTAACCCAGTCTAATCGGAGCAACTTTAAACTGTGTGGACTTCAGTTCCCAAAATTCCCCAGTCAGCTGTGTTGGCTAGGGAATTCTGGGAGTTTAAAGCCACACAGCTTAAAAGTTGTTGAGGTTGAGAAATGCTGCCCGTTATAACCCATGCATGGCTCATTCATTAAGCTATTTTCTATTAATTGTTCTTTTCTTAGGAATACCTCAACAGCATTCTCCAGCATGCCAAGGATTTCAAAGAATACCATCGATCAGTCACTGGCAAGATTCAGAAGCTGACAAAGGCTGTGGCCACTTATCATGCGAATACGGAGCGTGAACAAAAGAAGGAAAATGAGAGAATTGAGAAGGAGAGAATGCGCCGGTTGATGGTATGGATTTTTCATGTCTATGTGTAGAATGAACCTGACCGATCATTTACATGAATAATTTCAAAAAATTTCAGTATAATTTCAGAAAATTATAACTTGAATCTGTGCATTTTACAGGCTGAGGATGAAGAAGGGTACCGAAAGCTTATTGATCAGAAGAAAGATAAACGCTTAGCCTACCTGCTTCAGCAGACAGATGAATATGTGGCCAACCTCACAGAACTGGTGAGACAGCACAAGGCTGCACAGGTAGCGAAGGAGAAGAAGAAGAAGAAGACAAAGAAGGTAAGTGAATTAAATCAACTTGTTCGGATCAGTGAAATCATTCAGATGCAAGTCCTGCGTAAACCTTTGATTTGAGATGTGTCCCATGTCAGTGTCCAAGGGGCTGAAATCGTCTGAGATCTCATACAAGAAAACAGAGTGATTTCCTGCAAAACTGAGTTTCCTTCAGATTGCTGCCATGTTTATTGATACATCTCTTATGTTTTTATTTGTAAATGTTGGCAATTTGAGATGTCATTAAACTATGGTATCTATTGATGCTGTATTGCCTGCTTCCAAAGTTTCTTAGAAAACTGAACCAGAGCACTTCTAAATGAAAATAATATATTTAAATAGACGTCTCGGTATTTATGATATAGAAGTCCAAATATCTAAATAGATGTCAGAATGAAAATGTTGGTTCTTTGTGCATTAAAACTAGAAAAAGTAAATTAAATGCCTTTCAAATACTTCTCTGCTTTAAAATACTTCTCTCCATTGTAATCGATGCTTTTCCTGGTCTTCATTTCTTTTAGAAGGCTGAGGTTGCAGAAGGACAGACCCCAGCAATTGGACCCGATGGTGAAGTAAGATCCCCTGCTCCCAAACTAATTTAATTGTGGTTATAAAGTTGTGTATGGATTTTATTGCACAATGAGTACTTGCGTTCTTATGGTAGGGCAACTGCTTTTAGTTGGACTAGCAAGTGGAATTTGTGCTGATGCAAGGAGCTGGCATTCAAAATCGCTTTAGAGCCTGTAATTGGTGGATCAAATTTCACCAGTTGGTGGATAAATGAATAAACACTAGCAAGTGTTCTGAATATTCTGTTATAAACCTTTCAAATTCAGTCATGGTTTCTGAGGGTTCCTTTTTCTTTTTGTCATTCTTTTGAACTAAACGACTGAAATTGCAATTAATTGAAACCATCTAGGTATTACTGACCTAAAGGAGGATTATCAGAAGATTTCATCTTTGTTTTATTAAAGATTAAATAAATCTTTAAATAAATCTTGCAATTTATACCAATTATTATTTCTCTACTGATGAAATGTTTTAGCATATTTTATGTACCTTTTTATAATTCAGTAATCTCTAATAGTGTTTGTACCTCACCAAAGATATTTATGTAAGCCTCCAGAGAGTCCTGCTCTGCAGTGCCAGTAACCTAGCCGTATGGTTAACCATAATACAATCATTTTTTCTTGCGCTTCCGTCTCCTGGGGTCTAATTTTAAATAAGATTAGAATCATACTGCTTTAGAATCACACTTTATGTGAAAAATAAATTTCGACAAATTGTTGTATTTCTTCAGCCTTTAGATGAAACCAGCCAAATGAGTGACCTCCCTGTGAAAGTTATTCATGTTGAAAGTGGGAAAATTCTTACTGGCACAGATGCACCAAAGGCTGGACAGCTGGACACCTGGTTAGAAATGAATCCTGGGTAAGTTGCTTGCAGAATGCACTGTTATATTTTCTCTAAGAAAAGTGACATACAATATGTTTACAGTGTGCATTTTTTTTCCAAAAAAAATAATCATAGTAATGCTGTGCTGTGGATGCCTTCAAGCTTGTGGAGACTGTATCCCGTATGTGTTCCTAAAGAACTTGCTGAAATTGCAATCGACTCTCTGTTTGGAGTCAAAGCAAACTAGCCTGTTATCAAGGCAAGTTAGCACCTCAATTTGCCAGACTTTAGATTTTCAAAAGGGATTAGACAAATTCAGGGATGAATAAGAGTTCTTAAACTTCCCAAGTGAAGAGGAAGCTCACAAACACATGATGATGATTGGCATTTCCTTGAAATGTATTGCTGACCAGAGTATGTGGGAATGCCCTGGGGTGACTGGGCCCAGAACTCTGCCTAGGGAACAGTCAGATAAGAGACAATACTGTACAGTCCACAGTTGGATAGTATGTGGGGCAAGAGGCTTACAAGAAATTCTCCTTAACTTTACAGTCTTAAAACAAGTGTAAAGTGTAAAAAGAGAATGCAGGGAAAATATACCTTCAGACTTGGAAGATTTTGTTAGTATGGCCCTTACTTTAAGTAAAATTAAATAATCTAGTTGTGTTTTCTGTCTGGTCTTCCTGGTTAAGCTGATAGAAACAGGAAAGTGGGGTAGATGTTTAACTTGGACTGATAGCTCTTATGATACACTTTCATCTTCCTCTAAGAAGATTGTATTTCATCACACGAAAGAATTTTTTTCCATTTCCATTCTTCTATTCTGTTGACCTGATACTGGTTTGGAAGTTTCAGTTTTACATTTTGTTATCTATGAAAGAATGGATTTAACCTAAATGAAGTTAGCTATGTTTGAGAGTGTTAACTCTCCATTTTATTTTAAGCAAATTGGGAAATATATCTTATATACAAGTAGGATCCATTAGGAAATGTTCAGAAATAATATATTTTCTCTGCAGTTCTTTGCAAACACTATTTTAAAGTGTTCCTATAATACAGTTCTACATTTGTCCATGAGTATCCTATGAACTTTGCTCTCTTTTTAGATTTTTTAAAAATTCCATCTTTATTGTAAAAATAATAAATAACTCAAGGTAATGAATTATATCTCCTTCCTCCTATTTTCCCCACAACAGCAACCCTGTGAGTTGAATTGGGCTGAGAGAAAGAATGACTGGCCCAAGATCACCCAACCAGATTCCATGGCTAAATTGGGACTAGAATTCATATTTTCCTGGTTTTTAGCCTGGTATCTTAATCATTAGACCGAACTGAATTCATCTTCCTTTTTCCTTCCTTCTTCCTTCATCTTTCTTGCAGTTTCTCAATGATTCTGAAGGAAGGAATGATTCTAACTGACTTGGCTTGTCAGAGGTATTTCTTTATAATAATTCACAATTTCATAATTATTTAAATAGATATGAAGTAGCACCAAGATCTGACAGTGAAGAAAGCGGATCAGAGGAGGAAGAAGAGGTGAGGAGGAATAGTCTCATGATCCATTTGATCTGTTTAGATCAAAATGAGACACATATTCTATATTTGAAGCATTTTTTATCCTGGATTGAAAAGAATTTTGATAAGAACCATTTGGTGTATTTTATCTAATCTTACCTATATGTAGATAGAGCAGTGTTTCTCAATCTTGGCAACTTGAAGATGTTTGGACTTCAACTCCCAGAATTCAACTGGGAGTTGAAGTCCAAACATCTTAAAGTTGCCAAGGTTGAGAAACACTGAGACAGAGCATTCTTGTCATCTTGCCTCGTCATCAGGAAAACAACTTAACTAGCAGTTCCCACTTCCCATTAAATTTTGCTTTTTTCACTTAAGTACAGTATAAATCAGTCCAGCAGAATTAAACTGTATCTCCAGTGAGTCATTCTTCTCCTTGCATTGTACCATTACAAGTGGAGATGCATGTGAGCAATTACATGTGGGGAAGGAGTAAAGGAGACACAACATTCTAGCTAACATAGCTGAACCTTTAAGCAAAGACAGTGCAGAGACCCCATACTAAATGTCTATCTGTATTTCTAATCACAAATGATAATTAGACACTCACACACACACACAGTCTAAGATACATCCTTTTCTGTGAGTCAGAATATAATGGTATAAATCTGCAGTCTGCTGTCTTAATTAGGGCTGTATTGCTTCTAATGCAGGCATTTAATGCCTTGTTATTATTTATGAAAAGCATTTTTCCTTTTGTTTGGTTACAGCGAGGAACTGAAAGTGACTTGAATTGCTCTCAGTTTTTATCCCAATCTTCATCCAAAACTCTCTGAGAATTTTTTTTGAGATCAGTTACAATTGGATGGTTTCATTTGTGCAGGTTTTCTGTCTAAAAATGTC
>JAEANM010022406.1:0-11305 GCA_017656035.1 Myanophis thanlyinensis
TGGCCAAATGTGATTGGACACACAAGGAATTTGTCTTCGGTGCATATGCTCTCAGTGTACATTAAAGGAAATGGTACCTTATGGCAGGAATCATAAGATACAACACTTAATGATAGTCATGGAGTACAAATAAGCATTCCTGGAATTGCTAAATTTTTTTGCTTGATACACGACATTTGGACTCACCGCCCAGAAAACATTTTAAAGAAAAGTATAATAACAGTGATCACATGGGATGTGCAGATATTTGCCCATCAGTAGCACCAATGACACAGCTTTTAATTACTAGAACATAGCAACTTTACAATGTTTCAGCACATTGGGAAAGGTACAGTACATGGCAGAGGCAAAGCTGTTATAAACCAGCCCTGCACACAAGTAACTGGAAATCAAAGTCTCCTTGTTAGATTTGAAATGCATATATACTGTTCCCCGCCTCCTATTTTTTAAATTTCATTAAATTTCAAAGATGCTTAACTCCAGACAGCCTTTGAAGGCTTACATGTTAAAAGTCGAAAACCACACAAAGGAAAAAAACAAGCTAACTGAGCATCTTACATTAATTTGTAAGAACAGAAGAATAGAAAGAATGAAGAACAATTAAACCGGCGATAGAGATCGGATGATGATGCAGGTAATCCTTGATTTACAACCACAACCAAGCCCCAATATTCTGTTGCTAAGGGAGATAGTTGCTAAATAAGTTTTGTCCCATTTTACGACCTTTCTTGCTACTTTCTTGTCAAGTGAATCCCTGCAATTGTGAGTAACAAAGTTGTTAAGTGGGCTTCCCCATTGACTTTGCTTGTCAGAGAGTCGCAAAAGGTGATCCCCACGACCCCCAGGGACACTGCAATCGTCATAAATATGAGTCAGTTGCCAAGCTCTGAATTCTGGTCACAGGACTATGGAGATGCTACAGCGGTCGTAAGTGTGAAAAATGATCCTCAGACACATTTTTTTTCAGTGCTGTTGTAACTTCAAACGGTCACTAAATGAACTGTTGTAAGTCAAGGACTACCTGTAGTATATTTGCAAGGCTAAAAAGAAAAGAAAAAAAAAAGGAAGGGAATGTGAATCTTAAAATAGTTGCAGAAATGAATTAGTAAATTTTTGCATAGGGAAACAGCAGAACGTTTCTAAAAGACGTTTCTAAGGATTTCATTTCTAGAACCTCAAAGAGAAAAACAGTCTGTGTTCAGCTTCTTGATTTTTATCATTGACCTTAAAGAAAAGTATTGAAGATAATTTCAAAGCAGGAAGCCACTCTCATTTCACAGTTGTCCTTAGGAACAGTGGCATTTTATAAAAATAAAGCACCCCTAAAATTATTCATCCCACTGTTCCCTTTCCCACTTTAAAGGGCTATCAGCTTGGATTTCTGAATATTGCTTTTTTCTTTTTTTAAAGCAAGAAACGGCTGGCTCTAATGACAATTGAAATGATTGACCTCCTGTTGAGAGACGACTCCCTACAAGGCAAAGGACAGATCAGAACTTCAAAGTTCACACATGCTTTCAATTTGTCCCTTGAAGGGCAGTTTAAGCAAGAAGACTTATGGCTTCTCTGAGTAGAAAAACAGGGAATTAATTATTCAGGTAAATTGCCACAATTCTGCAAGGAAAATGAAAGGTCCCTAATACCCAGGGATTTTCCTCCCTTTTTATATGCAATCCAGCCCTCCAAAACAATCTTGGCAATCTCTTCTGCTTGGTATAATTAACATTCCCGATAATTGCTTTATAGATTCTATTGTTTTTCTTCTTCTTTTCTTATGGATCTTAAAGCATGAACTGGGTATGTCTTTCAGCTTAGTCATTGTACATGAATACCAAAAGGTGAGTACCACAAAGAAAAGAAAGAGCAGAAATATAACAACACCACACTCCGATATGTGATGCGGAATTAGAGAAATGAATTTATGTACTTTAGTAGAAAGTTTATTAAAAATGAGAAAATGGATGGATGTACAGGTAGTCATTGACTTACAACAGTTCATTCAGTGACCGTTCAAAGTTACAACCGCACTGAAAAAAGTGACTTTTGGATTCTTTTTCACACTTACAACTGTTGCAGCATCCCCACAGTCACGTGATCAAAATTCAGAACACTTGGCAATGGACTCATGTTTATATCGATCACAGTGTTCCGGGGTCATGAGATCCCCTTCGGCAGCCTTCTGACAGGCAAAGTTGATGGGGAAGCCAGATTCACTTAACAACCATGTTGCTAATTTAACCACTGCAGTGATTCACTTAACAACCGTGGCAAGAAAAGTCATAAAACGGGGCAAAATTCACTTAAACAAATATCTATGACAGAAATCTTGGGCTCAATTGTGGTCATAAGTTGTGGACTACCTGTATTTTAGGATGTTCATAGGAAACAGAGTGGGTAATGTGCGCTCTGTATTGAGGAATGTATGTTTGTTCTGGGAAGCTGTAGAGTTGATATAGCATGAGGATCAAAGAAAAAATTTGAATGCATTGAGAAAGTTTGTGTACTACTACTACTACTACTACTACTACTATGACAACTATTGCTACTACTACTACAGTCATGGTGGTGGGAGTGCTGAAGCTCTTCCAGGTTGAAAGGGTTGAGCAGTGACAACAACATTGCCAAGGGGGTGCCTAGTTGAGGACTCCTTTCATTTCCCCATTAGGTTGCCTACCGAAATGGTACCTGTCTATCTACTCGTGGTCACTTGCTTTTGAGCTGCTAAATTGGTAGGAACTGGAGCATGTGACAGGTGCTCACCCCATCCCGTGGCTGCTCAAATGTTTTTGTAAGAAGTGTATAGTCAAGAATGAATGGAAGAAGAATGAACATGGATTGGATGCTCAATTGACGATCCAAGACAAATAAGTGGTCTGAGCATATAGAGAGAATGCACTAAGAGTGAATCACAAATCAAATATATAAACTAAGAATGAATGGATGAAGGTTGAGAAGCTGCAATTTCATGGATTTCATGAGGTCTGAAAAAAGGCAATAAGCTGAAAGAGCAAAAAAACATTTGTAAAGCTTTTAATGTGTGGATGTGGTAGGATTGTTCATAAGATATTACAGTGTGTGTGCATGTGGTAGTATAGACAATGGTGTCGGTGTATATTAGATTTCTCTAGGTCACTTCTTCTTCCTTTAATTTATTTTGTGCATTACTTGCTACTCTCTTTCTGTTCTTTACTTAATTCTTCTTGTCAAAAAGAAAAAGGAATGATGGGCTTGTGTGTACAGTATATATGAAAAATATGCAGTTCTTAAGAACGTGAAACGTTGGAAATGACTGATTTTGCATTTTTTGGGTGGGGTGGCGTGGGGTTTTGTTTTGAGATCACAGTGATTAAATGTATTTTGCTTAGTCATGAGGCATATTGTAAAATATTGCCAGATTTCCATGAAAAGAACATAACTACAGTTATTTGATTTCTATATTACCTTTTCTTCATATAACTTTATAAGAAAATAATGCTCTTTTTAAATTTATCACAATTAAACCATGAATCTTGAAACCAAACATGTACACATCCTTCCTTTGTTTATTTCTTTTCAAAAAAAATCACACATCACATGCAATCGTTGCTGTACAAATTCCTAGGGAATTTAAATTGAGAAAAGATATGCAAGTATTCTAAGTGGCAGTGCTCAAAGAAGCATTGATGAAGCTGTCACTATTTAAAAGATATTAAGAAGTTTAAAAATATTAATAATTGGCCTGAAATCCACTACTATTGAATTTTAAGCACGACAGTTTTTATATAATTGTTATTAAAAAAAATTATTGGAAGATAAAAATTTATATGAATTAATATAAATTAAGAAAAAGAAAAAAAGGAAAGTAAAGGAAAAGAAGATTCAAAGAAGTAGCTTGTTGTCTTCTTTATAGCAGGAATACATATAATTATACATTTGCCTCTTACTCTAGGGTTACAGCATAATTCTTTCTATAATCTATCCTGTCTAATCATCAAAACCATACACCGTAGGGTCATTTTTTTTTTTTTTACACAAAAATTCTTTAAGGGATTTCCAGTCAGCAGTAATTGTAGATATTGTAGATATTGGGCTGAGCCCAAGGGAAGGGTCAAAGGCATCATAAGTCATGAGTCGCTGTGTGCCCACAAGAGATCTAAGTCCAGCCCACCTCAAATTCCTTCTTATCTCCCACTCATTTCCCTTGACCGTTAGTAGGTCAGATTTTTGTAGAGAGATTAAGCTTGCAATAAATCTTTATACTTATTTGAAATGCCTGGATCTGCTGATTTCCCCAGGAACTTGACAGATATTTCTTTTCTCTGATTAAACAGGACACTTTGGCCACTTTGGCAAGTTCTATCATCTTATCATTCCTCCATTGTGAGCATTGTTAAATCTTTTCATTTTTGTGCATAAAATAATCTTATTGTGGTTATCATATAGAAAAAGTAAAGTTTGTCCATCACTCCTAAAAGCAAAACTTTTGGTCTCAGTTATATATTAATCTTTAAAATCCTCTAAAACTCTGTATGTATTTGAATCTGGATTTTCTAGCTTTTTTACCCCACTTATGATAAAATGTCTGTTCTTGTTCACATTTCCAACACAGAAGGAGGAAGGAGTAGTATGTATTTTGGTTGCCTTGAATTATTTATAAAAATAATAAAAGCAGGATAAAAAAACTAAAGAGGTGCCTTTATACATTCTTGATAATTTTTCTTGTAACATATACCAATGGTGCATCATTTTATAAAATTTCTCTAAAATTATAACATAATCTAATTTTCATCCATTCGGTCACATCTTTTCCAGTGGTGAAATTCAATTTTTTTTACTACCAGTTCTGTGGGCATGGCCACAGGATTAAAACATCACCAAGCACAGAATTACTATTACATTACAACTTCACCAAAGTTATAATGTAATAAAGGGGGGGAGGCAATTTCTGTGAGCAAGGCAATAAAGATTAGGCTAGAAACAACTGCCTTATTTACAGGATTAACCCTGTAAAGTTAATCTTTACAGGATTAACCCTGCAAAGTGAGAAAAAAACAAAAGAAGATTTCTTTTAATAACCAGTTCTCCGAACTGCTTATAATTGTTACCACCCGTTCTATAAAACAGGTGTGAACTGGCTGAATTTCACGTCTCATCTATTCCCATTGTTCCATCTGTAGATTATAACCAAATTTGATTGTGCATTTCTTTCACTTATGTTTCGAATTTCAATAAACATTTTAGCAATTACATGTTCATTACTTGTTGAAATAATGCTGTTTCAAACTCAGTTTTAACACATTCAAAACCCTACATTATTTTTATTTTAAAATCTAATAAATTTTAAGCATGAAATTTGTCACATGATAAACATTTAAGCATCTCCAGAAGTCCCAGTTTAAATGATCCTTGGAGATTAATATGTGCCAGATTAATTTTCTGTGTGAAATTTTGTTGAAAACAATAAATTATTTAAATGGCTCGGCCCAGGTTAGCAAAGGAGACAATTTGATGTTGTTTAATCTAGTCTTCTCTTGCAGGTTTTAGTTCCAATCTATGGGTTGAGTGATTCTGATGAGTAGCTTTTAATGACTTGCTTTCCCAGAAGGAGGTTTAGCTATTTTTGAGAAATTGCTTTTAATCCCCTCACCCCCATTGGTTCCTTCAAGAATACACAAGGTGCTAGACCAGGGGTGGGCAAACTTTTTGACTCACGGGCCACATTGATGGGCTCCCCCTCCCCCTCCCGCAACCCCCCTTACTCCCCCTCCCACAGCCCCCCTCCCCTACGTGTCTTTGCAGGCGTGGGATGCAGAACACAGCAGCCATGAAGAAGGTAAGAGGGTGGTGGGTGGCGGGCGGGCGGGGGCAGTGGCGGGAGAAGAGCCAGCATTGCCACTGCGGAGCTGCCTCCGCTCGCCCGCCTGCCGCCCTCTTACCTTCTTCTTCATGGCTGCTGCGTTCCGCATCCCACACCTGCAAAGACACGTGGGCGTCAGCAGCCTGTCCTGCTTCGCCGGCGGTGCTAGGGATAGGCTGCCAAGGGAGGCGTCAGTGAGGGCGAACTCCCCAGTCTGTGCCAGAACTAGTTCGGCAGGCCGGATTAAAAAGCCCAACAGGCCGGGTGTGTCCCGCGGGCCATAGTTTGCCCATGTCTGTGCTAGATACAAACTGACCTTTGTTTCATTTCTTGTAATTCTGTTTCTCTTAACCCTATTTCTATGGCATTGAGACTCCAACTGGCCAAACCAGCAGGGGATATTTTTAAGGTAACCGAGGGTGTGGCCAATTAGAGGAAAGGCAATGTGAGATAAGTAATGTCTGTTGCTGGAGCTCATTCATATGTTATGATTTTCCAGGACTGTGTTTTGCTTTTATTTCAGGAAACCATCCAATAAGGTGTTACTGAATGTGAAAGAATAGAAGAATCAGGCCTGTGACACCTTTTCCCTGATGAAATCTTTTTCTTGATCAGGTTTCTTGCATCTGCAATTTAAATGAGCAAGTATTATATTTGCATCTCAATTAATCTTCTCTTTTCTCAGCAGTGCAAATGTCACAAAAAAACCCTAAGCCATAGTAACTGCAATTCAGAAATGATGTCACTATTCTCTCCTGCATATTACCCAACAGTGGGACAAAAATCTGTTAATCATGGTGGTGCTGCAAAAAAAAAAAAAGTTCATTCCTATGAAATTCCTATGCTAATGACTATTACTATAACAATTACTATAGTCTATTACTATTCAATTACTGTTAAAATATTTCATCTATACAGCGGCACATATATTTATTCAAGACAAGGTTAAAATACAAAATAGAAAACAAAAAAATCCCAAAAATGAAACAACAAAAATCACAAAACAATCAGAATCACATTAAAAAGGTACCATATTTTTGGTGTATAAGACACATTCCCCCACCCCAAAAGTGGGTGAAAATTGTGATGCATCAAATACATCAAATACAGCCATTTTTGGCCTCCCAAACCCCACCCATGTCTTGTATTACCTCTCTCAAGCCCCCAGAGGTATTTTGCAGGCCTCCAGAAGCCTCTGCGTAGCTCATTTTTGCCAAAAAAAATTGGACAAAATTGGGCTGTTTTTTAGTGAAAAAGAGCCACACAGAGGCTTCTGGAGACCCACAAAATGCCTCTGGGGGCTGGGATGAGGGAAAACAAGACATGCGGAGGCCAAAAACTTTTTTTCTTGTTTTTCTCTTCTGAAATCTAGGTGTGTCTTATACTCGATACATCTTATACTCCGAAAAATACAGGTACATCAAAAAAAAACCAAAAAAAAAAACCAACAACACATATACACCTATTATCCCCTCTATACTGATTAACATATTACTACAACATTAGTTCCCATCCATTGCAAAACAGGCCCTTCCAATTTTTTAAAACTACTAAATATATTTGCATGTTGTTGACCTGTCTTCTGTGTGTTAACAAAGTAGTGAAGAGGTGGTATTAAGAAACAAACATGGATATTTGATGCAGGACAACTATAACTTTTGGGATGACTTGGGATAGATAAGATACCATGGTAAACTCTCTATGAGTGTTTTATAATAATAGAGTCTTATGACTTTAATTTTATTGTTTTTTTCTACTGTACTATTATATACAGTGGTGGTATTCAGCCTGGACGCACCGGTTTTAGCAAACTGGTAGTGGCGACAAGCATTTGGCCCCGCCCACCTGCCCCTGCCCTATCCTGTCCTATATCCCCTTCTCTCTTTTTTGTAGCTCGGCTGAATAGCATGGAACAGCTGTTTTGCATGCCTCTGCAGCCTTCCTACTCATGCGGGCTCCCTCCAGTAAGGTCAATAATTGCCTTTTAGAAGCCACACGGCAGCGTGGATGATACATGAAGCACATGCGCATTGAAGCAGTAGTAAAACCGGTTGAATCCCACCACTGATTATATAGCAGGGATTTCTTCTTACAAATCCTTCTGTCTCCATTACAAATCCTTCACTTTTCCATGTTGTGTTTTTTGCTTTATTGTGCTTCTATACTTCTTTCTCATCTGGACCATTCACTCCCTTTGTGCTGTGGCTGCACAACTTCCAAAACATACCTCACCTTCATATTCCTCTTGTTTCCTCTCATATTTGTTTCAAGGTTGAAGCTTTATTGGTTACTCTGCTGTGCTGATGCTGGAAAAATGGGAGGAGAGGAAAGGCAGAATAGGTGCCTGCAATTTTTCCACAAATTCTCCAAACCAATCTTAGGAACAGTCCAGATTACTCAGAAAGCCCTGCTAGTAAAGTCCAACAGAGAGCCCACAAACTGGAATCAGCTTTACAATCACAGGTCTCTTGCAAAATGCTCATTTTTTCCTCCTCAGAAGTCCTATCTACTTCTACTTCTGGCTTGCTCGGGTTTCACACACACACACCCACACACACCCAAATGGGCAGAGAAGCTGTCAGAATAGTGACCCACCATCCCAAAGCTACCTGAAACTTTGGTGCTTGAGATCAAATGGTCCTTCAGTTCTCCAGACAAGAATCGTAGGTAACTGTAGAACTCTTTACTCAGTCTGAAACTTTTGAAAATTAAAAACAATAATCTTCCTGTACCATCTTCTGAGGAGACAAGAGATAAGGTAGATGGATAGTATCAGAGAAATTGCTGAAACATTCTGTGAAGAGATAAGAATTGCTGGGAACAGGTTGGAATGGTAGGCATTGATCCATACTGTCATCTTACTCAGTGGTGCCTAACTAATAAGACTGTGTGATGAACCATGCAAAAGTGTGAATGTTCCATTTATTTATTAATCTTGTATTTTTTTTCCAGGAAATTACAGAAGCTGTTTCAAACAGTTGCAGGCAGGTGCTATATTTATTCACTCAATCCATAGCATCTTTTGGAATCAAATAAGAAACATGACACAGACCTATTACAAGTAAGGAGAAATTTTCTGAAGTGAGGACAATCAGTGGAACATCTTGTGAGTGCTCTATCACTGGAGGTTTTCAAAAGTAGACTGGACAATCATTTGACCAGGTTGATATAATGTCTCTTACCTTGAGCAGCGGGTTGGACTAGAACAGGGGTATCAAACTCAAGGCTGCAGGGCGGATCCAGCCTGTGGGGTGCTTAAATCTAGTCCATGGGGCCAGCCTGGAAATAGCAAAGGACTGGCCTGTGGTACCTCTGGCAGACAAAATGGGGCACAGGGAGACCTTGTGTGGGCCCCTGCATCCCATTTTCAGCCTGGATCAGTGGTGGAATTCAATTTTTTTTACTACCGGTTCTGTGGGCCTGGATTGGTGGGCGTGGTGGTGGGGGTCATGTGACTAAATGGGCAGTTTCTGTAAACAGGGCAATAAAGATTAGGTTAGAAACAACACCACAATGTTTTTTTTCTGCCTCCTTTACAGGATTAAAGTGGAAAAAAAACAAAAGGAGATTTCTTCTAACAACTGGTTCTCCAAACTGCTTAGAAAATTTACTATCAGTTCTAGCAAACCTCCTAGAACCTGCTGAATTTCACCTCTGGCCTGGATGGCCTCCTGCAGCACTCTGCTGGGCAAAATGGGGCATGAGGGAGCCATGCATGGTCCCTCTGCACCCCATTTTGGCTCACAGAATGTTGCAGGAGGCATACATCCCATTCTCTTACTCCCCCCCCTCTACCTGCCAGCCCATGGAGGAGAACTACAATGCTGATCCAGCCCTGGAAGAAATCCAGTTTGATATCCCTGGACCAGAAGATCTTTGATGCCCCTTCCAGCTATATGATTTTATGTTCTATTAATCAACAAATATTTCTGTGTCAGTAAAAGGGTTCACATTTGATTGAATTTAAATTATTTTTAAAGCAAATTTATATTTTTGACAGGAGATGAATTGTTCTATATCATCCTAACTAGGCAAAAAAAGCAATCAAATCAACAAAAAGTTAAGAAACATGGCCAGTTAACAAAGTAAAAGAGATATAGAGAAGAGAGGAGCTTCTAATCAATCAGCAGCTTTAAAATTATTTGTAATTGATAATTTGGATTTCAAAGACTCTGAAGAACTCAACAAGGCCTTTAATTGATCTTTAATAAGAATGGTGACTCCATCCCAAACTCCAGGTAGCCTCATAGTTTGATTTCTACAAAATCTACTGCTAATGTTATCTCAACAATTATTCCATAGCGATAATTAAAGATGTAAAAAATAATAATAAAGTTTGTGATTTACTTTCTTTAAAGGTATAAGATGGAAACAAAAATAATATAGACTACTAGATATTATCATTACTGAACCCAGTGTGTGTTTTGTTCAAGCACCTGAGGCTAATGATGTGCAAATGAGAGATTTGATTGCCACTTTGAAGCTGCTAATGATTCATCCTTTGATGTTTTAACAGAAACTTAGGAGACTGTCTGATAGCCTAATGTGACTGGGCAGAGGGAGGGGGAGGTTGGGAAATGCGGATTAGCTCAGGAAGAGCTCAGGAGGATGGCAAGTAGAAGGAGATACAGGGTTAAAGAGACCCGAAAGGTTCTTTCAACTTCATTGCATACTAAATCCCTGCAATTTCACTGATCTCCAGGACAAATCACATGACAGGTTTTGTTTTCATTGGGACACCTCAGATGAGAATAACTAGACATTCTGTGGAGTTTAAATTTACCAGGAAATGAATTCATGGTGATTCACACTTAGATGACTCTATGCAGTACATTAGGTGAAATTGAGATCCTTGCACTCAGTGGTTATAGATATCTAGAAAGGCTCTCAGAATACAGACCATCAGAGATATAGATGTTATATTATGTCATGTGGCATAGCATTATGTAATATTATTGCATTATGACATGTGTCCCCTGGTGGTCAGTGTAACTAAAAATATCAACAGGATATACTGAATATGTAAATATAACACAGAGAAACACACACACGCACATACACAGACATCGCAATAGGATTGTGCAGAAATCATGTAAAAACCCATACATGAGGCATGGCATAATGTAATATCTATATCTCTTTGCTCACAGAATGTAGGGGAAGATGGACTGTATAGAGCATTCTGATAGACTAATTGTCTGCAAATAATTTTTCAGAGCAGAAAAACAGCTGCCACCCACCAATTCTTGTTTCCACAATTACTATGAATCTGAAATGAACAATTTGCTGATGGCCAATTACGTTATTTCTTTGGTATCCTCTCTTATCTTCAAGTATATTATTTGGTAGCAATGCATGCTCAAAAATTGGAGACATTCAGTTGATGCAGAATGATATTTTCAGAGTTTTAGCAGATATGTTTCTGCCTGCCTGCCTGCCTGCCTGCCTCGGGGGGGGGGGGGGGGGGGG
>JAEANM010022407.1:0-11611 GCA_017656035.1 Myanophis thanlyinensis
GCCCTAACTTCCCTGTGGTCGTGAATGGCTGCGTAAGCATTTCACTGCATATTGTACCATGTATGATTGTGCATGTGCATGTGACAAATAAAATTTGAATTTGAATTTTGATCTGAGTACTGATTAAAGGTTCCAAATAGGCTTGGAGGGATTTGTGTGCTGCTACTTTGTACTGTCAATGCCTAGGCTCCATGCCACTGAATATCTTCATCAATGACTTAGATGAGGGAGTTGAAGGATACTTATAAAGGTTGCAAATATTATGGAACTGGGAGGGACAGCTAACACACTAACTGAAAAATTCTCCCTTGCTGGTGGAGAGATAATCCAGAGCATGAGTTTTCTCTTCCTTTCTAGCTCTAGGTTGAGTGCTAAGAAGCTTAAAAGGCACGCCCCGTGCGGCTGCTCCCCAGCTTCTACTCAGCTTATTCAGCTCAAATGTTTGATAATTTTCGTCTCCCATCCTCTGGATTCTATTAAAACAAGAGCTAGGGATTTTAGTGTGTACGTCAGTATTCTGGCTTCGCCTTATTCAAACTGCTCCTGCCACAGCAGGGGCTGCTGTACTTAGTAATTTGAGTTTGGCAGCTCAGGAAACAGCCGAACAAAGTGGCAGGGCCATCTTAAATCTCCAGGAAGGCCTGAGACTGGATCTGCCGCATGGCCATACCACTCTCACAAATTTGGGAGGCAAACAGCAGAAGAAGCCACCAGGGCAGCCGGAGGATCCGGGCAACTCCCGATCCTGTAGGAGTTGCTGTTTTTGCTGTAGATGCTTGTCGTAAAATGGACATTAAAAATAGGAAAAACTGGGCCATTCGACCCTGGGATTGGAGCATGACAGGTTGCTGAGACCAGCTGGGCTATTGGAAAGCCCTAGACAGCTCCAGATGCATGGGGGCTGCCGGTTTAGTCTGTAGAAAGGCCGTTCCGTCCATGTTAAGGAACAATTAATGGCCAATAGCTCCAGAAGTGTTATTGGTTTCATTTTCCCAGCGTTTGGCCGGCCCGCCCACGCATTAGGGAACAACAGCCGATAGAGGCTGACAGGGCCATGAGAGTCCCTAGGCAGATCTCAATTCAAAGGATCTGCCGCTTGTATATGTGAGGTTCACCTCTGCCCATGTGACACGGCCAAAATAAAAAAAGAGGCCTGAGGACAAATCAACAAAGACTCCAATCTAGTTCCTCCTCAGAGTAAGTTCCATTCTGGGGCAGATTTCGCCCTGGCAGTCTTGCTCAACCTGCAGGGCACTCATTATGCCTCATTCTGCTTCGGAGAGATACCCAAGCCTAGTTAACAAATTTATGCTTGGGCTTAATGCCTCCTACTTGCTATTCAGGGCAAGGGAGGTGGGCAATTTCTTCTGCCACCAGGTGGCCTAGAGGAAAACAAAGGCAAATTTTAAATCTCTCCCCTGACGAATTACACTGCTGTCAGTGGTTCTGGAGCTTAAGCTATTCCACATAAGAGGCATTGGACCAACTGATTTCTCACAGGTGTGACCATATCAGCGGTACTTAGATGGCCTAGACATCCTAATCATCCTTATGGGAGTTACAACTGCTTCCTGACCCCACGACACCTATTGCTAGGGCCGGTCGTTAAACAAGATACACATGAGGTTCTCTCTTCAGAGGCGGTTGTAGTGCTTTCACCAGAGACCTTACTCCTTGGTTATTCAGTGAATAATTTTACCCTCCCTCCTTAGGCAGCAGGGAGCCCTCAGCTGAGACTGCAGGTCCCAGCAGGGAATTATCTCCAGAAGCATTGAAAGTGCGCTGCTAAGAGGAACCACTCATCCTCAGAAGCTGCCAAACAAATCAGGGCTAAGGCCAAGATGCCCAAGAGGCATATATCAGGGAGGAAAAGATAGCCCTCAAGTGCCTAAGGGCATTGGAGTGAGAAGTGGCATGGTTTTTAAGAGGGCATATGCCATCTAGACAAGAATTTAACCCATCAGACTCTCCATTTTTGGAGCAGGGTGTGTCTCAGATCTTGCCTACACCAACTAGTAGCTATCAGTCCCAGAAAGCCCCAAAGTCCTCAGGGAAGCCAAATTCTGGAAAGTCACCTGGATACAGGCAGGTCATCTCCAACTCTGACCCTTCTGAGTAGGCAAGGAGTCGGGACTCATAACAAAAGCAGGATTCCACACCTCCAGCAGCACGGCTCCGCACGGAGGCATTTCAGGAACCACTCTTATCAGAGATGAGAATGCTCATAGCGGAAGGTCTGGTATAGACTTATCCGGGGGACATACAGAGCCACATGCCTACAACATCAAAGGGATCCTGAAAGGCTCGCTTTAGGATGTTCCCCCAGCCTCCCCCTATAGGTCAGAAATTCTTGATTATTAGGAACCTTGATCCCCATCATCCTCTGATCAGAGTCTTCTACATTCAAGAGAGGAAGAGTTGATGCTTCAGCAGATGAGGAAGATCAACCGGCTACTCCGGTAGCATCAGGTCTATTTCATCCGGTCTTATCCAGAACCTCCTCAACAAGGCCAAGTTCACTACTCAAATTGGAGGAGTCTTCTATCCCTAGTACTGAGTGCCAAACAACTCCTATTGTCAGAACATACTGCCAAAGCGGAAGTTCCAGTTCCTCAGCTGTTCCTAGATGTGGTTCAAAGGCAGTGGGCAGCTCCAGGGTTTGCCATCCCCCAGTTACCTCGGAACAGTGGTTTTACAAGTAGCGGCAGAGTTGAATTCCTCATTACAGCCACCAACGGTTGACGCACCAATACCAGCCTTAATGACTGCTAACATGCTCCTCACTCATGTCGAGGAGGCTCTCAAGCCGGAGGACAGAAAGCGGCACAAGTTCTCCACACAAGCAATCAGGCAGCTGCCTGGGCAGTGAAGGTTTCAACAATAGCATCTTTCACTAGGGCATCTCTGTGATGGCTTAGCCAGCTACAGACCATGATACCAACAGATGACCTCAGGGTACACCAGGATATCAACAAATGGCTTGCTGCTATGGAATTCTCCATAGATGCTACTCTTTATGCATCAAATTTACTGCTCATTCACTCAGTTCTACGGTCACTGCACATAGACTATTATGGCTTCACCCCTGGGTGGCAGACACAAAGCATAAGTGGAGACTAGCATCAGCACCTTTTCAAGGAGGTAGGCTATTCGCGGAGGCGCTTGATCCCATCCTCGTCTACTCCAAAGATGGGAAGACAAAGATGTTGATGGGATTTCAAGAAGCTGATTGTTGTCCCTTTCATACTTCCGCTGTCAATTCTTCAGGGCGCATGAGGCACTATCTACATCAGGCCAATGCCAAGAGTGACAGCTGGATGGATCTTATAGGAGACAACAATTTAAATCAAAAAGGTCTTTTCGATGGGGCAAGAGTCATCCCTTCAGACATTCCAAATGACAATGGATTCAACCCCCCCATTGGCGACCACTGAACAGGTTCCACCAACTACTGGGAAGAGACCACTTTGGACACTTGGGTGAGTCACACGATATGGTTCAGCCTCACCCTTGAGTTCCTCTCCAACCCCCCAGAATGATTTCTTCATTGCCAGGTCTCCAAGGACAGGTCAAAGCGAGCACTCATAGCAGCAGCTATTCAGCCCCTGCTCAATATGCGGGCATTTCAGATATGCCAGATGACCAAAGGGGAGCAACAAAAATGATTAGGGGACTGGAGGCTAAAACAAATGAAGAATGATTGTAGGAATTGGATATATCTGTAATTTAATGAAAAGAAGGGCTGGGGTGATACGATAGCAATGTTCCAATATCTAAGGTGCTGCTACAAACAAGAGGAAATCAACATATTTTCCAAAGCATATGAAGGGAGAACACGAAGCAATAGGCAAAAGCTAATCAAGGAGAGGGCCAACCTAGAAGTGAGAAATTTCCTGAGTTAAAACAATTAATCAGTAGAACAGCTTGACTTCAAAAGTTGTGGATGCTCCATCACTGGACATTTTAAAGAAGAGATTGGACAACCACTTGTCTCAAATGGTATAGGGTCTCCTGCTTGAGAAGAGGATTGGATTAGAAAACCTTTAAGGTCCTTCCAACTCTGTTATTCTAAAGAGACCTAGTATCTTTATTATAAATTAAATATAAGTCGTCAGTTGGATTCAGGTCCCCTTCCAAAAAAAGCTATCCTGGGATGCTTTAGTCCTGGATAGATCAGATGAGGGGTCCAGATCATGAGAGGTTTATTCTGTTAAGTGTTCTGATTTGTACCTGTGTTCAATTCAAAAAAATAGTGACAAAACAGGAATAAGTTATGAGAAAGACAGTGAAGGATATGGAAACTAAGTTCAATAAGAAACAATTAAAGGATTCAAAGGAAAATAGACTAAGGGAAATGTCTGAAGAACTTTCATACAGCATAGGGAGGGGACCAATTCTCTATTAGCCAGAAGATAGCATTACAGCTAATGCATTAAAACTGTGAGGATGGAGGTTTAGACTACATTATGAAGAAAATTCTAGATTGTATGTATTGTCAGTCCATAACAGGCTTACATGGTATGGGGAGTTCTTCTTTATAAATCTTCGAAGAGCATCTGGATGGACATCTGCCAGTTTCTCTAATAATGTGGCACTGATCAAAGGTTGGATTATATGACATGTAAGCTCACTTCTAACTTTTATGATTTTATCTATGTTGATTCTGCTCATCAATTGATTCTCTATTGACACAATAGGAAGACTGATCTATATTGTTATATAATCAAGGTTTAATATTGTTTTTAAAACTAAGTCTTTCACATGTATTATAACACTTCTTTCATTTCTGTGCATTAAAACAAACAAATGAATAATGTATGTGAAGATTACTTTCTCTGTTGTGCTGAGGCAGAGAATCCAAGAATGGTTAACTCCTTCATGCTGATCATCTGATTGAGTCAATCAACTTGAAATAATGCCTCACTTCCTGGTTTTCAACACAGTCTCTGATCAGTGAGATGCTTTTTCATTGAGCTCTGTTGGAGAAGCAATATATTTTTGGATTCTCTCAGCACTAACATAGTAAGACAAAACTAATTTATTCTAGCAGGCATCAGATTTCACAATGAGAGCCATTCTGGCTTGTAAAGGCTCTCCCTGGAAGGGGAGGGCTCTGCAGAAAGAGGCAAGCAGGGCTTTGGCCTGAACGCCACCCATGCCCTTTTTAAAAAAAGGCTCGCTATTGTGGCTGGCATAGAATTTTTCGGAAAGAGCCATTTCGCCATGTGAAGCCTCTCCCTGGAGAGGGAGAGTTCCGCAGAGGCAGGTAAGCAGGATTTTGGCCCAAGGGGCTGCCTAGGCTCCTTATTAGGAAGGGTTACTGCTGTCGGCTGTCATAAGCTTATCAGGGAGCCGTCTTGACTCATAAAGCTCTTTCCTGGAGGGCTCTGCGGAGGCAAGCAAGCAGGGCTTTGACTGGAGGCAAGTGAACAGGGCTTCGGCCTGTTTGAGCCTCCTAGGACATTTTTGAAATGGTTGCTGCCCTGAAGGACACAGTCTTTTTTTGGAAAGAGCCATTCCTGCTCGTAAAGTCTCTTCCCAGAGGGGGAGGGCTCTGTGGAGACAGGTAAGAGGGCTTTGGCCCCTAAAGCTGTTTTTAAAGGATTGCTGCTGCTGGATGGCAAGGCCTTTCAGAGAGTGCTATTCGGCTTGTACAGCCTCTCCCCAACATTGCCTTGAAGTTTATAAAGCTTGCTACCTGCTCCCACCTGCTGGAGGACAGGGGAACATTCCAGACTCTTGCTGGCCGTTCCAACTTGCTTGAATGACCGTGGTGATCCAAAGAGGCCACCGGGGACCCAGTTAGGCATCTTGTGGTCACAGCAGGTGCTTACGGCTTTGGCCTGAACTACCAGACACGTCTCTTCAATTGCCTCTAAATTGCGTCTATCACCTTTGACTGCTTGGGAGGCCTTTGTCATTGCTGGATGTGCTCTGATTATTTGCAACTCCTACATTTCAAGGGCCTCATTAGCAATCTGGGAGCTGCCTCGAGGCCAGATTTGCACCAGAACGCCCATGCCTGGCTGTTAACTGTAACAAGCTGATTGCAGAGCAGAGCATCGAGAGGAGCTGAGTCATTGCCCAGGGGCCCCTGTGGCATACTCTTTACTCCATTAAGTCCCAATTTTCTTCAGGGAACAAGGAGTGTTTACAGTCCTCTGAGTCCCTGCCCAAATCCTTCTGAGGCATACTCCCTTTTTCTGGAAGCACAGCATAAAACTTATACTGAATTGATTCTTAAATATTATTAGCTTCCTTCAAGGCAAGGGAGGTTACCTGACTCATCAACCTTCAGAATGGAAGGCAGTTCACAGGTGCACCATGAGACCATGCAGGAACTGAGACAAGGCGGAGCATTCTGTGCAATCCCAGCCTAGCACAAAGCATGCCAGAATTTCTAAATCTGCCACTAGAGAAGTCTCTGATAACATCAAAGCCATGCTCTGCACAAGTCATAATCCAAATTTGAGGAGACAGAAGATATAGAAGGAATTTCAAGGGCAGAAAGGTTTCAAACCACTTCTCAGGATGATCCCTCTGCTCCCTGCCTTTTTCCAAGGGCAATGACAGATCCTGTTCAGACAAGGCCTCATTCCTTATCACCAGATAATCATTTCAACCACTATTTAGCCCTGAAAGCAACAGGATGCTATAGTTCTACCACAATAGAGAGGCAATGGGAGTAAGTCCATTCAAACTCTCGTGTTCCGGAGGCGTCCTTTACCACTACAGCTACAGGGCTCAGAAGTGGGAAAGATCAACAAGAGGCCTTTCCACAATTACATATAATGATCACAGATGCTATAATAAATGTTTGCTGGATTGTAGCAAAATCTGCATCCTGGGGCCCTGCCAACTCTTCCTGATACCCTTTCAGAGCTCAATCTCTCACAGCAGTAGCATTCTGAGTTGCCTTTATGCAGGGGTCCCAGACCTTCTGCTTCCTTTGTCTGAAGCAGCAATTCCATCAGAGGTGAGGAGGACCAAGGATGTATATTTGATGGGGAGGCAGACCCTCCAGCCGTTGGAGCCGGTTCCCACCAGGCCTATTAAATTGTTGCTGCACAAGGCCAGAGCCACAGCTACTTTAGGAGTTCCTGCCACCTCTTTAGATATATGCCTAGTATCTCAGAATACAGGTAATCTGCCTTTTCTGTGCCAATTGCAGAGAGTGCAGAGATGTCCACTCCTCAGCTTCTCATGGCAGTGATCAGGTATTAATGGCATAGCCAGAGTCTCAGGTTACCCCTAATTCAAGTGACAAACTCTATCAGACAGAGCAGGAGCTTTCAGAGGCTCTACAGCTCCCATGGGCAGATGAGCCAGTGGTCTCATTAGCCTCTCCCTCCCTGGTGTCAGGTTGCTGCAATGAGTCGCAAACAAGATGAGAGTGGAAGTAGTCCATCGAAGGTTGCAGCTGGATATTAACAAGTGATTGATGCAACAGAATTCTCTGCCAATGCCACCTTGGACACCATTAACTTCACCTCCTTGGCTAGGGCATCACCCTAACATTCAGTTGGGCTTGTGGCTTCGCCACTGACAGGCAGACATGAGGACCAAGGGAAGGTTGGCTTCGGCCCTTCCCAGGAGATGCAGGCCAGTGCTAGAAAACTATTTCTGACAAGTGGGTGATAGATGTGGTCAGAAGGGGGCCAGCCCCACAGTTCACCTCCACTCCCCCAAGACAATGTGTGCATCGCTTCATTCCAGCAACCCTTACTGGGGGGGGGGGTTCTTATGGAGGAGGCCATTCAACATAGATACTAAGGCCATCACTTCAGTACTGCCAAATCAAAGGGGAACGGATTTTATACCATTCTGCTCATAGTTCTGAAGGGCTCGGGGGGATGGAGAGCCATTCTAGGCCTCAAGAAATTAATTGTGCACTTTAGATACTATCAACAGTCCAAATGCACTCTCTCCAATCTATATTGGAGAGCATCAGGAAGGGTCACTTCCTGGGGTCTCCCATTCAGGGCCTTTATCATGGTACTAGCAGCGTTGATTAAAAGTCTCCAAAATATCCCAAGTAAGCCAAAAGACCCAGCAGCCCAAGGAGGAAAAAAACCAGGCGTCATCTACAAAATAGAATGTAAGCATTGCAACAGCCACTATATAGGACAAACGAGAAGATTAGCAGACTGTATTGATGAACACCAAGTAGCAATTAAAAGACATGATGAAAAAACCTCAATTTCACAATACATGGACAGACTTAACCATATTTTCAACAGAGTTCGAATTAGGATTAGTTCAGAGAGAACCAAGTTCAACCCTGAGCTACAAATATTCTCTTCTAATGTAATCCTTTGTTCACCATTTTTAATCTTTATTCGTCTCTTTATGTAAGCAGCTACAGTAAGCCAAATATTAGGACAATTTATTAGCACAGAATTAAAAAACAACAATAAAAGTATAACTGAATAACATACAAGAAAATTGCGAAAGAAAATTAACAGTATTTTGTCCAACCAATGGCTTCAGGTTCCAAGGAATGTTAGATATGTTTTTTAATTCCTTAAAATACTGAAATAATTTAACAACAAGAACAACAATAGAAAAACATTCCATGCTTATTGGGCCACTGAATGTTTAAAAGTAGTTAGCTATCATTCTTTTAATGCTGGAACTTTAATTCACAGTAAATGACAAAATTCTGACCACTGCATTCTCCACTACATTAGACTGCTTTTGAAGTAGTACGCCCAACATTGGGCACTGAATTTTAAAAGTTACATGGAGCAGCAGCATTTAGAAGAGAACCATCAATCTGATTAAGCATTTGGAAATTAAGCTCAGAGAAACAGTAAAAGGGATGGAAATGTTTAAGTTACAAAAGAAAAGACTGAAGGGAGGCTTAACATCCATTTGTTCAATGATTGTTTGACATTATGATATAATACCAAATGGACTTATAAATTGTCCTTGAAGTTCTGGCTCTTACATCACTCCTGCTATCGCATAAACAAAATTCAGGGCAACCTCGATTTATGTCTGTCTGTCTACCAGCTGCTGCCAGCTGCCCCTGCCACCACCACGAAATGCCACTGTTGTATCAGATTGGGCCTTCTTCATGTCACTTTTTGCACATGCTGCCAAGGCTGATCTCCCACTCTGGAAAATGACCTCTATTCACACCCCAGTCAGGCCTTCTTCATTTCAGAAGGACCTGGTTATAAGGTCCTAGTTTGAAGCCAGCATAGCTGGGGCCTTCTGTACATCTGCCCCTTTCAAGAATGAGTAAATAATTGTTTTCTCAGAAGTAGCATTAGTTTGCTTGGAGATAAATATTATTGATAATCTTACTATCCTTAAATAATAAGATGCAACAATTCTTAACCTCATGTTCCCTTCTGTGTTATTAACTTTTTTCCTGAAAGCATGTTATTTTATTGTGGGGGTGGGGAATAGTTTGTCTTTCATTTACTCCAAAGAACAGCTGTTTATAAACAATAAAAAATTAACAATAGCATTTCATGAAAAGATAATATGCAAGTTGTTTGAATGTTTAGACAGAATGTAATGCTTTCAGATTGACAGTACACTTCGTTACAGGGTCCAATAATTTCTGTTGTCTATATACTGTTTATCTCTTCTCCCTTTCTTTTTCCCTCTTCTTAATTTATTAACTGCATTTCTCCAAGTTCCCTTGGCTTCTGCCCAAACCTTTGTTATTTGTCTTGTAGAATATACCATATTTATTGCTGTATAATGCGCACTTTTTCTTCTTGAAAAGAATGTGGAAATTGCATGTGCGCGTTATACACCGATAAATACGGTAGTTTTTTCCTGAAACTTCTCTCTTAAAATTAAGGTGCGTGTTATACGCCAGTGCGCGTTATACACCGATAAATACGGTAAGTAAACTACCATTTCATTAGCAAGACAATGACTAATGAGACTGTTGGAGGTAACAAGGCCTGCATCCTGCTCCTGGTTGGAACTAGGTGAGGCATGTCTCTTAGACGACAATTCCTCAGTGCCAATAATGCCACAACAGAAATTTGAGGACTCCCTGCAGAGAGAATGTTTGATCACTCTCCCCAAGAGATGGAAGAATTACCGGATATAGTAGGAAGCTTAGAAAATGACAATGGCATTATGGTTTCTTTGGGAGTGTGCTCCCAAATATGGCTTGAAAAGAAAAATAATGATGACCCTGTTTAGTCAAAACCTACCATTATTATAGTTTGGTAAGAGCTGTTTAGTTGTATGGTTTATACTAGAGGGCAGCCGAACAACTTTACAAGTTCTGAATGGGCTTGGTGTAGTTGCATAACCCATGTGTGAAGCACGGAGACCTAGCCATTTTCCTGCTACAAGCCATTTTCTTTCTAAATAAATATTTCCAGAAGAGGAGAACTGCAGATGGTAATAATGATGTAATGCCATTCAAAAAGATGGACTGGGGTTGTTGTTGTTTCTAAATGTCAAACGTTTAGGGTTCGATGAAATTATATTAGAGGCATGAAATTTGAATTGCCAAATTTCATCAATGGAATTTAGAAATGCTCTGAGGATACTATACATAATATTAACCATTTGGAAATCATTTATACAGCTTAAAATATTTCATTAACAGATACATCACACAGATTGTATATAAATGTCTCAGTAGGATCTAATTACAGAGCAACAGTAGGCTTAATTTAGCATTAATCTAATGAATCTGTCTCCACGCGAAAGGAAAAAATAATAATCCAGCCTACCAAAAGTTCCAATCTTCAAAAACTATAAAACATGGACTCCAGGAAACTACAGACAAACCAGCCTGACAGCAATACCTGGAAAAATCCTAGAAAAGATAACCAATCAGCATATTTGTGAACATTTGGGAATTAACAAGGCAATTACTAGAAGCCAACATGGGTTTCTTAAAACCACACTTGGAATATCGCATTCAATTCTAGTCACCCTGGTATAAAATAATGCTGAAGCCTTAGAAAGAATATATAGAAGGGCAACAAAGATTAGGGGTCTGCAGACTACACTGTATGATGAATAATTGAGTGACATGATAGCAGTCCTCTAGTACTTGAGGGGCTCTGACAGAGAAGAAGGGGGGGTCAACCTGTTCTCCAAAGCACCTGAGGATAGAAGAAGTAAGGGTGGAAGATCATTAAAGAAAGAACTGTAGAACCTAGAACTAAGGAGAAATTTCCTGACAGTAAGAACAATTAATCAGTGGAACAGTTTGCCTCCATAAATTGTGGGTGCTCCATCACTGGAGGTTTTCAAGAAGAGAGTGGCCAACCATTTGTTCAGATTGGTATAAGATCTCCTGTTCCAACAGGGGTTCAACTAGAACACCTCCAAAGTCCCTTCCAACCTTATTATTCTATGTTCTAAATTAACAAGGATAGTCATTCTACAACATAAATAGCAGTTTCCAATATTTGTAATTGATAGAACTGGATGATACCAGTGTTGATCTAGAACAGGATACTGGCACCCATCCCATTTTAATATTGGAATTAAAAAGTTCTGAGTGTGCTCATATAAGGTATACTAGGGTGACCAACCGTCCCCTTTTGCACGGACATGTCCTCTTTTTACGTCCTGTCCGGGGCGTCCGGCCGGGTTTTATAAATTTTATAAATTTACC
>JAEANM010022408.1:0-11611 GCA_017656035.1 Myanophis thanlyinensis
TTTTAAATTTGGGAATTTTATATTTTAAATTTAATTCATTTAATTGTGGGTTTTTAAATTTTAAATTAGTTTTAATTGTCAGCTTATATAATTATTTTAATTGGTTTTTAATTTATTTTTGTATGTTTTTTAATTGCTGTGAACTGCCCCGAGTCCTTTGGGAGAGGGGGCGGTATATAAATTTAATAAAAGTCTAAAAAAGTCTTTAAGTTTCCTTTTCCATTCAGCTTCTGCTTTAGTTCTCAGCTTCTCCTCCCCACAGTTCCTTTCGCCATTAAATCTCTCACAAGTAGCTTTAGGAGTTTTCTTTTAAGAATAGTGTTTTGGGGTGAAATTCAGCAAAAAAGATTTTAGCTCTCACCCAGTTCCATACTGCTCACTGCCTTCGCCTCTCCTACACCGGTCTTAGATGGTGGGTGGCTCGGTAATTGTTTCCGTCTTCATGGCAGCCATTTCTGACTGCCTCTTTGCCTCGCTATGGCTGAGGGGACTTTCAGACCAGTGATCCTCCGGGGGAATTGTGATTTTCCCCCTTGACTGCTCTGGGTGCCCCTTGTAGCTTTGCCACTCTTCCAAAGTGGCTTTAGGCTCCTTATGGAGCTCACAGGCGGGGTGAGACCAGCACAAAAACAGAGCAGCCTGTCTTTGCATCTGGTTTTTGGCAGAGACCAGAACTGGAACTTGTCCTGAGGATTATTGACCTGCCCCATGTCATTTGGTTCACTGTTGCCATCAGGTATCAGGCACAGTTGTTTATGTTGAGCAGTGGCTTGAGGAGTTGGATTGCCTCTGTTACTGTCCACCACGGATTTGAGTCACTTTTCGGCTTTGGAGAACTCCTCCAGTGCTTGTTGCCTACTGGATGCAAATTTGTCATCCCATCTAGCTGACTTATGTAGGGCTCTGGCCTTAATCTTGTCAGAAGCCCTTCTAGTGGTGAACTTAGCCCTGTTGCCTTGCTTCTTGTCTCTTTGGGATGATGGAGGAAGATTCTGGGCCTGGGTTGTCTCCATGGGGCCTATCTGGGACTGTGTGTCAAAATCCCTGGAGCCCTACATTGCCAGGCCCAATATCAGACAGTTGCTCTACCCCCAATTATCCCTGGGAGATACCATTGTTTTGCCTCCTGCCATGCCTGGCAACAGCTTATAGCAATTTCTGAGGCTACACTATTTTCTGCCTAGAGACAGCTCTGAGGGAGAAATTAGGTTGGGCGGGAATTGCCTGCCTGGCTTGCTCCTGGAAGATGGCCCTTGCAGACAATGTGAGGAAAATGTCCCCTGTTTGACTGCTCTGGTTTCCCCTGTTAGGGCAGGCTGGCTGCAATGAAAGTAACAGAATCCTCTCAACTGATGGAGCTCTAAGGGCAGTCTGGATAGCATCCGCTATCGCTGAGGGCGAATGCCAGTGAAATTACTGCACGGGAAAATTGCCTTAAAGGCCTCTCTGTATGTGCCCCTATCTCCAAAGGAGCATGCATAATCACTGCCTACCAGAGAACGAAACAGATCTGATCCTACCACTGATCCTGCTGTGATTAACCAGATCCACTGCTTTCATGAGCTCTTTAAAAGAAGTGGTGCTTATTTGGCCTAAGGCCTGCCATGTGCTTATGTGGGAAGGATGGAACCAGTGGAGAAAAGCAGATGATGTGCTGCCCTCTTTGTCTAGTCATGAGAAGCAGGAGGGATCGGGCAGTAACAGCAATCCAGGTGGCAATCTGGGCCAGGCCATGCCACTCGCAGTGCTCCTTGCCCTTGTCAGTAACCCAGGCAACAATGTGGACACGGCCCTGCCACTCGCAGTACTCTGTGCCCTTGTTAGTGGCTAGTGGCCAAAGGCTGTTGGCTGAAGGCCAGACTCATGCTAATTCCCATCCAGGAATGCACTAACATGAAGGGAGGGAGCAGTGAGGCTGAGATCCCTCAGCAAGGCTCTCCCCATCCAGGGAGGCACAGAAGGACTGATGGCCTTTCTGTGACTAGTCTACCAGCTGGCAGAAAAGGAAAGGCAAATTCTTGATGGCTCAAAGGAAAGAATCCAAGCATGGAAATGGAGTTCAAAAAGAAACGTCTGTTTGATCTCAGATTGAGCCTAAAAACTGCGGAAGACCAGCAACAGGCATACTTCAAGTCGATTGGCTCAGTCCAATAATCTGTCAGATGGAGACACACCCATGCTTGGATTCTATTCCTCAGCACTATGGAGAATAAGCCTGGCAATACATTATACTACTGTCGGAAGAAATATCCCTCTGGTTCAATTCCACGCAGGGTGAAAGATACTGGAAACATGGAGGCTGATTGGAAAGTGGTTTAATGAAGCAGAACCATCAAGCATATGGTCCTGGTGCAGCTGACGCATGGAGTTGAGAGAGAGAGAGATTTATACTCTCTCTTGCACTTGATCTTCCTGTTCCTGTGCAAGAATGTGTATTCTATTGGCTGATGTAGGAGTCACAGCTAACTTTGTGGGTTGTCTGAGTCAAGCTTGTTTGAAGTTTGCTGGGTAATGCAATGAAGGACCTTGTTGGGCAATTCCTATTGTGGCTGAATGGCTCTGCCCTGCCTTTGTTCAAAGCCTTGCTGCAGGCAGTAAAGGATTACCAAATCTGCATTTCTAAAGCTGCCCCAGCTCAGTATCTGCTTGGGGGCGGGGGTGGACGGGCAGGGAGCTAAGGCTCTGGGTTTCTGTCTCCAAGAGCATGTTTCTCAATTTCTCACCCAGGGAAATATAATCTGCCTTTTAAAATATTTCCTAAAATATTTCACCCTCCTAGGAGAGGGATGGATGCTAACTCTACACTACTATATTCTACTTTATAAGTGCTTTATTGCTAGAGATAAAATTGGAACCAGATTGTCTCTAATCAACCAGGTGATTTTCCAGATCTACTCCTGCAGCAACGGTTGTAGCATACAGGTCATGCCATTTTTTATTGAGCGATACTAGTTTTCATGTCAGGAGTTATTCCCAGGTGGTTCATGGGAGGATGACAAGTGGAGAAAAGATGAGCAAATGACAATTACTCTTGCCCTAAATTTGTGGACTTATATACTTGCGTTAGATATCTGGATGCAAATACCTGGCTTATCATTTTGGCATCATTAGAGTTTATGCTGACACTGCTGATTACCCTGTTAACTTTAATAGAAAGTGAATTAACATTGGCAAATATTATCACAATCCTATATCATCTTTCAGTAGTATATACTATCCAGGTGTCTGTCAAGTAAGATGGAATACATTTGGGAAACATTAATATATTGTACTGTAGTAAATGCAATGGGATACAAAATTAATAATTAATTTAAAAATGCTTATTTTTGCTGTAATTTGATTTAGTTCTTTCATATCTAGAATTAAGCAATCCCGCTTTCTATATAATGGATCAGGCATTGGCATAGAGGAGTTCAGTGTCATATTGGTCACGTCATGTTTTGGAGTGGCTCAAATTCTATTTTAGTATTTTGTTTATGATTTCTTAGTGAAATGTGCTTGTCAAATCATGTTCTGTAGGCAATTTCTACTGGTCTTAAATATGAATTAGGATGTCCTCTAATCCTGTTTACTGAAGATAGCCACTGCAGAGACAGTTGCTTGAATAACAGACTCTTTTGCTAATGCATTATCCACAACGATTCCTTTATTCCCCAAACCATTTTCATAATAAATAGTGTTTCGATCAATTTGTCTCTTATTTAAATACCAAATCACCATTTAAACTAGACCTCTAATGTTGAATCAAATAGAAAATTAGAAACTGGAAGGCAATATAACTCACATCAATATTGGAGTATACAACCGAGAAAGGAAGAATTTCTTCAGTGTTCTACAACTGTTTTATTTTATTTAGAATGTTTGTCTGTTTGTGTTTCTTTGTGTAAACTTGATTGTTACATGAGAAGGAAAAAGACAATTTCATACCTCAAATCCACTTCAGATAATCATTGATAAATTTAGTAGATGGATAGAATTTAAGGGGTTATTGTGGGACTGTTTCTTCTTGATTTTTTCTACCTGTCCATTCTAGCAGGTTATGCTTAGGATCTCTTCAGCTATGGAATACGTTGGCAGGGCTAAAAAAGCATGTATTTTCTACTGTAGTGCCTACCTTATGAAGTGTTCTTCCCCTGGAGATTAGGATGGTCCTGATACTGCTGTTTGCTGTCTGCTTGCCTTCCTGCCTGCCTGCCTGCCTCTCGCTTGCCTGCCTGCCTGCCTCTCTCTCCCTCCCTCCCTCTCTCTTGTGCATGCTCTCTCTCTTTCTCAATTTTTTATGGCACCCACCTTCCTGTACTGTTAGATTTGCATAAAATTTTCTTTTTAACACTGAAGGTCTGGTTTTGTGCCCAGACCTGGGGTCTTCAGTGTGTGAAGCTGTGTGTGTATCTATCTCCTGCCTGTGTTAGCATTTTGCCTGTGGACTGTTATTACTGAGCATTTTGATTTTTATATTTATATACAGTATGTAATATTTTTACAATTTTTTGTTTTTATTTTTATTTACTATAAAAAGCCACCTTGAGATAAGGGGTTTTACCAGTTGCTTTGCATATAAATGCAAAATTTCTTTGATGAGGATGACATATACATCTTGTAAAATAAAGTAAGCTATATTTCTTTGCAATGAAGGAATGGACAACTTTCAGCAGCTGAGTCTCTGCTTTTATAAATTTTTATTTTGGCAGTGAAGGAACTGGTGAATGGGGTAGTGTTGTAGCCGAAAACCCGGGCCCAATCGGATAAAAAATACAGCAGACACGAGGTCAGTTTGGATGACCATGAAGGGTCCCGTTTATTCCAAGCCGTGAGCAAAACTCACGAGCTTTTGTTCTGGTCATAACTGGAGGAAAAGAAGTGAGCCGTGGTTTTTATATTTTGCCACGGTGTCACTTTCCGCGCTTCCCATTGGCTAGGCGAACCAGCCAATGGGAATCACCCATTCGGCAGCCAATCAGCTGCCGGTTCAACAGTCCACATTGTCGGACCAGAGTGGAAACTTCGTCCACGCCTGTGCAATATATTACACCCCTCCCCTCTTGGATCGAGTGTTCGAGATGTTCTGATCGCGCAAGCGTAGTCCTGTTCCCAAAAGTGGGGCAGTGCCTTGCATGAGTCAAATGACACAGGCTCTGTGAATTTGAGCCGCTGCCGCCGCCATGGAAGGACATGCCAGGGACCTCTTCTGTTCTCAGGGGTGGCGGCTGGGCCTCAGCAGCTTACGAGACTGCGGGGAAGGCCTCAGGTAGGCGGAATGCAACTCCCCTAGTATAATTCTCATCCCCGGGGTCGTTTTGTTCCCCCTCCCTTTCCTGGTCATTCCCTCCCATTAGTCTTTCCCTTAGTTGGTCGACGTGCCTTCTCCAGGTGCGGCCATCTGGTAGTTTTATTTTGTACGACTTGGGTCCAGTTGACCGGCTTATGGTCCCAGGTACCCATTTGGGTGGTCCTGGGTAATTCCTTGCAAATACCCCCTCCCCCTCTAAGAAGGTCCTTACCCCTGGGGAGGAAAAGGTAGGGAGTGGGGGGGATCGTCTGGGTGGACTCTGCTGAGGGGAATTTTTATTTTACGTCCTATTAAGAGTTCAGCTGGGCTGCGGTTGGAGGTTGGCAAGGGGGTTGAATGTTGGGCGAGGAGGAAAGTGTTTATTTTTGTTGCAAATTCCCTGAATGCATGCGGTCGACCACCTCCTTCGTGGACCATACGGCTCGTTCGGCCCATCCATTCGCCATAGGTCTGTAGGGTGCTGAGGTGGTGTGGCGGATGCCCTGGCTTGAGAGAAAAGTGTTGAATTCATCTGCTACGAATTGGGGGCCATTGTCCAATACCAGGATGTCTGGAATGCCATGTGTTGCAAAAAGTTTCTGTAGGGCGGCTATTGTTGCTTTGGTGGTGGCTGATCGCATCGGCTGGACTTCTGTCCAGTTCAAATGGGGGTCTACGATGATGAAAAGCATTTGGCCCTGGACTGGTCCTGCAAAATCGACATGGATGCGAGACCAGGGGTTCTAAGTAGCATCCCATTTGGAGATTGGGGCCGCTGGGGGGGTTGCGTGGGAAGCTTGGCACAGGTGGCACAACTTAACTTTGTTTTCAATGTCCTTGTCTAGGCTGGGCCACCATACATAGCTTCTGGCCAGCGATTTCATTCTAACAATGCCCAGGTGACCCTTGTGGATGGCTGTGAGGATTTGTTCCCTCAGTTGTGGGGGTATGATGACTCTGTGACCCCACAATAGGCAGCCACGCTGGGTTGATATCTCAGATTGTCTGAGTTCGTAGGGTTTGAATTGTTCTCCCTTCTTCCGGGAGGGCCAGCTTTTTAGCACCCATTGTAGGACAGTCGCAAGGGTGCTTGGGTGTGAATTGTGCAATTATGTTGGCCATGATTGGATTCCCCGGAATGTGTTCCAGGAGCAGTAGGGGAAGCATCGGAGCTGGGTCGATTGTAGTGCCTGGAGCTGGGCAATGGCTAAAGGCATCAGCGTGGGCTATTTGGGACCCGGTTTGGTATTCCAGTGTATAAGAGTAAACAGCCAGGAATTCACTCCATTGGGTCATGTGGGGGGAGAGAACCTGGGGGATTTGTTTATCCCCAGCGATGAGGCCCAGCAGGGGTTTGTGGTCGGTGACAAGTGTGAATTTCCAGCCATAAAGGTAGTCATGGAAATGCTTGATCTCTGCAACAGCTGCCAGGGCCTCCTTATCCAGTTGGCTGTAATTTCTCTCAGCTGCAGACAGGATCTGTGAATAAAATGCTATAGATGCTGTATAGCCATCTGGGAAAACATGGCTTAACACAGCGCCCACTCCATATGGCGAAGCGTCGCAGGTTAACTGTACTGGAATTGATTCACTATATTGCACCAGTAGACTGTCTGAGGTTATAAGGGATTTAACAGCCAGGAATGCCTTTTGTTCTACCTCCCCCGAGTGCCAAGGGGTTGCTTTGTTCAGGAGTTTATGGAGAGGTTCTGCGACCGTGGCTTTGTGCCTTAGGAACATGCTGTAGAAATTCAGTAGTCCCAGAAAGGCTTGCAGCTCTGATTTATTAGATGGTGGCAGGGCGTTATGGATTGCCGCTGTCTTATTTTTAGTGGGGTGGATGCCTGCTGCATCGATTCTGAAACTCAAAAACTCGACTTCAGAGACGCCGATTAAGCACTTTTTTAAAATTTAGTTTAAGTCCCGCGTTCCGGAACCTTTGAAGGGTCATTCTCAATTTGGTGATGAGTTTGTGGTGGTTAGCTGCAGCCACCAGGACATCATCAAAATACGGGGTTACTCCAGGGATACCCTGTAACAAACATTCCATTAGGGACTGGAATATTTCCGGAGCTGTGCTTACCCTGAATTGCAAACGTGTGCACTTGAATGTCCCCCCTGTGGGTGATTATTGTCTGTGCTTCCACCGTTGCTTTAACTACTGGCAATTGCTGGTAAGCTTGTGCCAGATCTAGTTTAGCAAAAACTTTTCCTTGCCCCAGGGAATGGAGGAGGTGTTGAATTACTGGCACCGAATATGCATTCCATTGTAAAGCCTTGTTCACGGAGCATTTGTAGTTGGCGCATATGCGGACAGAGCCATCAGGCTTAATCGGGTTGACAGTGGGGGTTTCCCACCTAGCATGATCGACTGGCACCAAGATGCCTTGGGCTATTAATTTATCCAATTGTTCATTGACCTTGGGTTTGAGGGCTAATGGCACTCTGTGGGGTTTAAGTCTAATGGGCGGGATGGGCGGGTCGAGGCTAAATGATATTGGGGTCCCCTTATATTTTCCAAGCTCACTGTTAAAGACGTCCGCGAATTCCTCAATGATGTTGTCTTTGGTGTTGGAGCTGGAGTTGGTGTTATTGATGAGTTTGGCTTCTCCGAGTTTGGCTTCTTCTCCAGTCCCTGCCCAACAGATGGGGAAATTCTCCCTCTGTGACTACAAGTGGCAAGTAGTCAGAGAATCCATTGTGGTCCACGAGGACATTGATTTGGCCAGGGAGAGGGATTGGACGTCCTTGGCAGTCATGCAGGGCGGTTTGTGCCGGGGTCAGTTCTCCTCTTTTGAATGAGGGCATCAAGTTCTTGATTGTTTGCCAGGACATGGTGGTTACTGGTGAGCCGGAGTCAATTTGCAGTTTGCAATTCTTTCCCCCAATGCTAACCGTGGTGCTGAAGATTTCGGAGTCTGTTCCGTCTTTCGATGTCTGCTGGATTTCCTCATATATCATCAAACAGCCATCATAAGGTCTTCTGGGGGAGTTGCTTGCCCATCTATCGATGTTGGATGGTCCCCTCTTGAAGGGTGCACCCCACGGGCCACGTGTTGGGGCTGCAGTCTGTGGCTGTGTAGGTGGTAAGGCGTGGCAGGCTCGGAAAATGTGCCCCTTTTTTGAGCAATAGCTGCAAAACGAATACAGGAAGGGGCAGTTTGTGCATGTGTGGTTCCCATTGCATCCGGCACAAATTGACCCTTCGAGATAACGAGGAGGGCTTAGGGGCGTAGTGTGCCTGTAGCCTCCTCTTTACTTCAGGCCAGTTGATTTCCCACAGCGTTTGTGGGGATGCAAGCGCGCTGGCCATTCACAGGACATCCAGACTGCACACATTCAGGAAGATGCCTTGCTTCTCCTGGTCTGTGCAACCGGTCTGTCTGGAGCCCATGAGGTAGAATTCGAACTTGTGCATGAACAGGTCCCACGATTCCTTCCTCGGGTTGAATTCTCCGCATTGTAGCAAGCTGCTTGACGAAGAGTTGGTCACTGCAGCTGGTGTGGCTGGTGCGGTTGGTGCTGCTGGTGCAGCTGCTGCATTCAGTTGTGCGGTGGACATTCTGGTTGTTCGTGGCTACTGGGAGGTTCAGAATGCATTGCTTAGTATCCCACCCTCGTCGCCAGTGTTGTAGCCGAAAACCCAGTCCAAATTGGATAAAAAATGCAGCAGACGCGAGGTCAGTTTGGATGACCGCGAAGGGTCCCATTTATTCCAAGCCATGAGCAAAACTCACGATGAGCTTTTGCTCCGGTCGTAACTAGAGGAAAAGAAGTGAGCCGTGGTTTTTATATTTTGCCGCGGTGTCACTTTCCACGCTTCCCATTGGCTGGGCGAACCAGCCAATGGGAATCACCCATTCGGCAGCCAATCAGCTGTTGGTTCAAGAGTCCGCATTGTTGGACCGGAGTGGAAACTTCATCCGCACCTGCGCAGTACATTACAGGTAGTAACAAAGACAACACTAGAATAAGAAGGGAGAGAATTGCATTTCATTTTTGAAATATAAAGATAACTTATTTAATTCTGCCCATATTTCATATCATTTAGACTTCACTTCTGAATTTTTTGCTACATTTGTTCCTGTTTCTCCTTGTTTGATGTCACCTGAATTGTGACCACCTGCATGACAAACAGATATGATTCTTGTCAGCTAGAATACATTAAAACGAATGGTACTTCAAAAAAAAAAAAGTTGTATTGCTATTGGAAAAATAATGTTTCTCCTTCTCTCTTTTGTACTTGATAAGTCTGAATATTTTTTTTAAAAGCTTGGATTTAATAATATCATTCTAATTGGAAGACCTACATATTCTCATTTCATGATACTTTAAGTGACTATAAGCTTAAGAAATCAAATGGTTCCTTTCTTGTTTTGGTTCTTGCTACAGCTTTTTTGTCATATACAAATGTTACCTGTTCTTGAAGTCTCCTTTTAGTTTAAAAGGAAGATACAGTTAATCAATCAGTAAATCCCTAGTCTCTGTAAATTCATTCGGCTCCAGATGTAGGTCAATTACATTTGGCACTTCAGTTGTTTGCAGAGAAACATCTATGCATGAGCAAATTAATCAAATAAATCTATTTTGAAAGACTTTGTGCTGCAAAGCTCTGAATACACTATTATCATGACCTCAAATGAAGCTTCTTGAACTTATATTGCAGAAAAGTTTGTTCAATATTGTAGGTGTTGTTTCTAATAGAAAGTTGTAGTTTTGAGTGGTAAAAAATGCCAGGGCTGTATCTGAAATGAAAATTCCAAGTATTAAACACACCTCAGGTAAATGTGATTTTCTCTTACTTTTCACCAAATAATTTAATATCTGTTTTTCTCATTTGGTTCCTAAAACAAACCTGAAAGATAATTTAGACAGAGTGCTAATGACTGGCCTATTGAATTTGTCAGATTAAATAAGTGGCTCACTACTTCTGTAAGAAGTATCTCAGCTAAAATAAAAAAAGATATTCTTCATTCATGCTGTACAGAGGTTTATTTATTTACTTGTTTATTTATTAAATTTATATGCCACTCATCTTGCCTAGAAGTTATTGAATATCTTATATTTATCCCAAACGAATTAAGACATTCTCAAAAGAATACATAGAATATGCATATATGTATGTATGTAATTC
Source organism: Myanophis thanlyinensis (assembly GCA_017656035.1). Classification (NCBI taxonomy): domain Eukaryota; kingdom Metazoa; phylum Chordata; class Lepidosauria; order Squamata; family Homalopsidae; genus Myanophis; species Myanophis thanlyinensis. The sequence continues at coordinate 10,404 of JAEANM010022408.1, forward strand.
TCAAAATACTTACAATCGGCAATATGGAATATCTGCCCAATGAATATGTACACATCACACCTTTTTATATGCACATGCACTCACATGCACATTACATACACTTATATTCTCTTCTTTGGACAAAAAAAAAATAAGGAAAACAGAATTGGGGGAAGAAAATGGAATAGAAATGGGCTGAAGAAACAGATATCTCTATGAAGAGAGGAACAGAAAGCAGTGGACAAAACTGAATCGAGTTGAGCAAATAGAGAAAATAACTGGGCAGAGAAGGAAAGAAAACAAGAGCTGCATTTCAATATTACAATTTATTAATGGAAGGGATGATCCAGTCTTTTCCAGGTAGCTGAAGAGGATAATCTCCAGAGGCCTCTTCAGCAGTGCTATCTGTATGAAGCATTTTTTATTTCTTATCCATTTGTTTTCAGTTTTCAGCAACTGACCCCCTCATTCCAGTTTTCAGGAAGTATTTGGGAGAATCATCTTCATCAAATAAACACAGTATGTAGATGATGCATATAGCCTCTTATTATTCTGATTTCCAGGGATTGTCCTCCCCTTCTACACATCAATAGTGGACAGTAGGGTGACCATATTTGATTTCCAAAAAAAAAGGATGAGAAAAAAATTGTCTCTACTTACGAATTATGTTCCATTATGATCCTTGTTCTCAAGCGGCGGGAGGGTGGCAGGGGGTGGCGGAGGCGAGGGGGGGTGCAGCTCCGCAGCAGCTCTTCTCCCACCGCCCAGGTGCTGTTGATGGGGAAAAGCAGCTCCTGCAAGACGAGCATGCGCTCCATTGCGGGATTTCTAAGCGTGATGGAGCGCATGCTCATCTTGCCAGAGCCGCTTTTCCCCATTTGCCCGGACATGACATGTCCACTTTTTACGTCCAGTCCAGGGCATCCGGATGGGTTTTATAAATTTATAAAACCCACCCGGACGCCCCTGACTGGACGTAAAAAGTGGACATGTCCGGGTAAAAGAGGATGCTTGGTCACCCTAGTGGACAGGGTTTTTTCTCCCTTAAGACCATATTTTCACAGGAATGTTGTATTTGAAGCCCAGTAAGAATTGACTGAATTGTTGAAGTAGGGTGACCATATTTTGATTTCCAAAAAAGAGGACAATCGAAAAAAAAAATTCGAAAAAAAAATCAAAAAAATAAATTAAAAAAATTCAAAAAAAAGTGCAGCCTTGAGACACAAATT
>JAEANM010022409.1:0-11611 GCA_017656035.1 Myanophis thanlyinensis
TGGATTGTTAAATGTAACCAGAAATATGATCATGTGTTACCAATCCCTTTCAATCTAGAAACAAAATAAGATGTCTTAAAGAAAAACTAAAAAGTACTTCTGCTGTCTGATGGTTGAAATCCCACCAGGCTCAAAGTTGACTCAGCCTTCCATCCTTCCAAGGTGGGTAAAATGAGGACCCAGATTGTTGGGGACAATATGCTGATATAATATGCTGATTCTGTAAACCACTTAGGGCTAGAAAGCACTATAAATATAAATATGTATATAAATCTAAGTGCTTTTGTTATTAAAAGCAGCATGTAATTCCTTTTTTTTCCTCAGAAATAAATCTGTCTTTTTGGTGCACCGCATGAAGCTCTATATGTATACTATCTGTACATTGGTTGTTTGTCCCTCACTGAAATAAATCAATCTTCCACATAAAAATGATAATGATGGGTCCAAGGGAGGAGATTACATGTTCTTAAATCTCATTGAAACCAGAAATACCTTACAACGCCAAGGGGAGACAGACCATGTGTGGAGGCTGTGGCAGGAGTTGGAGAGAGAGAGAGGAAGGGAGGGAAGGAAGGGGGGAAGAGAGACAGAAAGAGAGCAAGAAGGAGGAAAAGAGAAAGAGTGGGGGAAGAGAGACAGACACAGCGAGAGAGAGAGAGACAGAAAGGGAGGGAAGGAAAGAGAAAGGGAAAGAGAGAAATAGAGGGGGGGAAGAGAGGGAGGGAAAGAGAAATTATATTACAAAAGTTTTTCTTTTCTGTTAAATGTAATATTTCATAAGCAGAAAAAAAATGAAGGGGCATAAAAGTGCATTCATCATGTTTTTCTTAGAACAATTAGCTGAACTCTGCCTTGTTTATCATTATTTTAGGTAGCAAAACCTAATTATTTAGGTTAAATTGCCATGTTGGCACTTTGCGATAAATAAGTGAGTTTTGGGTTGTTTGGACACTTAGTCTCTAAAAGGTTTGCCATCACTGCATCACTGCTTATTTTCAGGTGATGTCTTATTTTTTAATGTACAATAGACATGACAAACACGAGGCCCGTCGGCTGTATGGGACCATATGTGATCCACGGGACTGCCCTGGAGATGGCGAGGGACCTGCCCCCACCACCTCGACTTTGCCCCAACTTCCCCAGGCACAACTCAGCATGGGCACAGAAGGCAGCAAGTGCATGGTGGCAACGGTGTCCTGCAGCAGCCACAACCTGCCAGCTCCTTGGCCAGTACACTCTGGGGCTGCATAACCCATGCAGCACAGGTGAGTTTGAGCACTGCAACCACCAGCCCAGCCCTCCAAGCAGTAGACAGAGGTAGAGGAATAGGGAGAGGCCGGCTGCGCATTCCCTCTCACCATCTGTCTTTGCTTGCCCATGGCTGTGACAGGGCCGGTGGGCTGTGGCTGCTGCTGGAAACCATTTGCGTCTGTGCACTTACTGCCTCCTCTGCATGAGCTGGGGGGGGGGGGGTGTGCTTGGCCGGGCTGGCGGAGGCTGGTCTCTCACCATCTCTAGGGTGGCTTGTGTTTGACATATCTGCATTAAATCAAGTTAATTGAAGACTTACGAGACAAGAGTAGCAACAAAAATGATAACAGTTAAGAACGTTGGTCCACACAAAAGCGACAAAAAATTGCAGATACCAAAATTCAGAAAATATTTCTTTATTTCACATGAGTGCATTAAGTACGTCCGTTACAACATACGACATATTGAATTATGAAACAGGTCCATTGATTATCAAGTGCGCATGTTATTCATGTGTTTGGTCTGCATTCCAACTGGTCATTCAGCAATAAGTCTCAAGTTCATCTGTTTACATAGGTGTTTAGCTCTCGTCCAAAGGCACCCACTTGGGTATTTACAAATACTTAATTATAATTTATAAAATTTATTTTAAGTATTGGTATCAATAATATTATGTATTTATATTTCATTATATATTAATATTATTATTTTATAATTTGATATGTCCATTGTGTGTTGTAATGTATGTACTGAATACATCCGTCTGGCTGATTATCTTAACTGGGGCATATTTTTTATGTAGGGTTTATATTATGAGCTTCCTGAAAAATCATACCAGTGCTTATTTTCTGGTTGGGTCTTATTTTGGCAGAAACATGTTATCATATTTGGATAGCAACAATTCAGATGACCATAAGATGGCAGTATAGATATGAAAAACCCAAATTCCAGCTATCATAGAGTGATCACCTGGGCTTTTATATCCCAGTGTATGGAAGTATAGGAAGTTAGCACCTGATCTGACCCCCTCAGAAAGGAGGCTTTCCTAGGATCAAATCATTCACTTCACTCCACTACCAGAAAAGCACTCCAGGCAGTCCCTCCAACAATTAAGTTTTATGAATGAAATACTTTTGTATTTATTTAGAAAACTGCAGCATTCCATTCAGTATCCATTTACAGAAAGCCAGACAGCTCCATTCATAGACAAAACACCTTTGGCTACAGCTCCCACAGAAAGTTGATGGGATTAAAAGCAGAAAAGGAAGGATGGGATTAAAAGCAGAAAAAGAAGGACTCCTAAAATCTACATACCCTACCCAGCTCCAAGGACAGGGCATGATCTCCCGGCCACAATGGGAGTCAGACAACAATCATTAGAATACCAAAAAGGACACCATCAAGCACAGGTCAAAGTACATTTCACAAGGATTAGACATCTCAATCACAAAACCCCAAAGAATGTATAAAAGCCCACGAACTCTCAACCCCCCTTTTGTCAGCTACCTCAGAAACATGCTGCCGTCATTAGTTTCTGGCTATCAAATAAACAGATTTATTTTCCTGCAGCCTGCCTCCGTATTTCCAGCATCTTTCTCCCAACTTGGAACTGGGCCCGATTTTTCTTCCAATAGTAGCTTGTAAAAATATGGATGACTACTAGATGGCAACAAAAGGATATAGCATATTCTAACCATACCAATTAGCTGTATACATTTGGAAATAATTTATTATATATAATGTTGACTATTGACCTCCCCCTCGGGTCCTGCTCTGCCGCCTCATGGCATTTATTTTCCTGGAAGAATGAAGGAAGAACACCAGGAATGTATGCCAAGATTTTATACTCCCAGCAGGATGACTTGAGGCCTAAAGATCATTCCGGCTACTTAGCTAAAGTAAGCAGACATCTATATTGGACAGCAGTGATACAGGAAGATGTTGAAGATTTATGAACACTTCAAGGAAAAGGACAAGTGTTAGCTCCCAAAATCCCCAGCTCGCAGGTTTAAAGAAAAGACTAAGACGCGCGTCAGTCTAAATAGCCGTGAGGGCTCCCTTTATTTTCTTCCGAATAAAAGTAGCACTGGGCTGCAGGCGGGCCGCTCATTTTATACTTTCCCGCAGCTCCGCCTGCAACCAATCAAATGCTCACCTGTCTTCTGCCAATCAAGGGCCTCCAGGCCGACAGCCAATCAGCTGTCGGCAGTCGGCACAGCGCGGGCGGACCAGAGGAAAAACTCCACCCGCGCATGCGCAGACACAACAACAAAGGTATAATTTCATGCTGTGTGGTAATAAGCAATACTAAACCATTTCTGTATTTTACCAAGAAAACTACGTGGATAGCAAGACAAAGATTTACAAAATAAGGCCAGATGATGAGCTCTCTAGAGGAATAGTACACAACAATGGGCACCAGGATATAAGAACACGAACATGGGAAAGCTGAATATATGAAAGATTAAATCAATCAACTGCACATTAACATCTTGGGCACCAGAAAACTGAAATGGGTTCATATTCTGATATGTGATCAGAGGTTCATACAGTACTATGTGCTACATAGGACACACACACAAAAGAAGTAACACTGTTGCTTTTAACCACTGATGATTGCGGAAAAGAGATTGAGGAATTTTCTGGTCAAATTCAATCTGCAATCAATTTATAAGTACAATGTGCTTCTTGTGGTTGAAGACTAGAATGCCAAAACTGGGAACAATAAAGAGGAAAAACATAGTTGGATCATATGGCCTGGGAAAAAGAAATGAAGGATTTGAATGATTTACCAATTTCTGGTAATCCAGTTTCCGAAACTCAGTTTTCAAGGACATTATTAGGAATCACTTTGAAGTCCTCGACTTCATTGGTAGGGAGTAAGGGGAATTGTGAAAAGAAATGAAATAAGGATCCTTGTAAAAAGGGACTACCAAAGATCAAGTAAGAAAAGAAAACAAACTAAATCAGAATAGATAGTGAAAAACAGTAGCCAAGAAGAGATGAGAGAAGAAGCCAAAGCCAACAAAGAGAAAGATCTCAGGAAGAAACTTAATGAAAAATTTCAGAGAATTATTAGCAGAGTCAAGAAGCAGTATTACATCAATATCTGTAAATAAAGATAAAGATTTATAAAGATGAAAACAGACACAGAAAAGAGATCTTTTCAAAAGATATCTGAATTCCAGGACATGCCAATCTTTATTTGGAATGATAAATAAATATTTATTTAATTTTATTTTATAGGTATTTTATTATTTTATAGATATCTTATACATATTTTATAATTATTAAATAATGCATTTATTATTAAATAAATGATATAAATAAATGAATGATAAATGAATCCATTGGAGAGATGGTAATTGAAGATAAAAAGGATTGAAAAAATGTGTTGAAATTTGTACAATAAACATCTCAGCATCCAATATATCTTAGAGGATATTCCTTTTTCAGAACTTCTAGGAATAGAAGATGGAAGTTAAAGCAGTAGTTGGTCATTAGTGAGAGGCCCACAAGAACTGAGGGTATACTGTATTTGCATAAATATGACAAGCAACAGACAAATCAGTAAAGGATGGTACTGAATGTGATTGTCACTGATGCTTCCTGGGGTGCTATTTTTATTTCATCTGAACTTTAAAATATTAAGTGACTCATCAAATCTTTAGAACTGGGGAAAAAAATTGCTGAAAAATGCTTCCATGTTGTTAATTCCTCTACTACATAATATATATCTTCTATTGAGGAAGGATCTATGTACTGGATATTCTGTAAAATATCAATTTAACAAACCATTTGAGTAGAGTGTGTGTCCTTTAAATCTAAATGTATTAAATTCAAATTCGCATCATTTGTATAATAATTAATTGCAGTAAACCTCATATCCTCAAACAAAAGATTTGTCCAAAGTCAGATAATATGAAACTTGTCTGAAATTCAAGAAATGTAAATTGCTGAATGTGCCTGTGGGATAGAACCTGGACATTTACGTCAGGTAGCTATCACTTCTTGTTCTACAAATGTCATTCCAGGCTCTCTCTCGACCAGTTTCATTTCCTGCTGTTCCTCAGTACACCTAGAAACTGCATGGGATTGTTTAGTAGGAGAGGTTAGTCTTTGACTTACTACAGTTCATTTAGTGCCTGTTCAAAGTTACAATAGGACCAAAAAAAGTGACTTTTGACTATTTTTCACACAACCGTAGAAGCATCCCCATAGTCATGTGATCAAAATTCAGATGCCTGGCAACTGATTCAGATTTAGGACAATTGCAGTGTTCGTGATCTCTTTTTGAGACCTTCTGACAAGCAAAGTCAATGGGGAAGCCAGACTGGCTTAACAACCGTGTACTAATTTAATAACTGCAGTGATTCACTTAACAACTGTGGCAAGAAAGGTCATAAAATGGGGCAGCCAGATCTCAGTAATTAGAATATAGCTAAAATCTCCTGGCCCTTTGAATAATTATGTCACATCAATGCACCGAGGTTATTGAAATGAAAATTGGCAGATGTATGCATATTTTTATTAAATGCAAAAGCTGTAACCATGATCAAAAGAAAGTACATATCAATCCAAATTTAATCTTTAACAGAAAATGCATTCAATACATTAGGGATATTTTGTGGGATGTTGCAAAGGTGCCCACTAATTGTACCGTTTGTTTCTAATTTTTGCAATCCAGCTTGTGTGCCCATATTTAAATGAAACCCAAAAGGAAGACATTCAATGATGTACCAACTTCAAAACTGATTGAAATATTGCATGTTTTGAGTCCGCTAGTTAAGTTCTTGAACATCAAGATTTCAACAAATGGCAAATCGTTCTTTGGAGTAGAAAACTTTGCTTGTAATCAGTTGCTGGCAGTCAAAAATTGAGACCGCTCTACTTACATCAACAAGTTTCGGGCTATTTCAGAAGATCTTAACAAACACAGTATTTTTTTAAGATGTTAAATCTGTTAACTGATAAACAATTTGTAATTTTTTTCCCCATGCAATTTTCATCTTGAAACTTCCACAGTCTCTCTCTCCCTCCTTCATCTCTTCGTACGGTACCTATTTAAATCGTACAACAGTTGAGCTACTCCACGTATCTGATTAAAGCGAGTTGCAGTTCATGAAACCCTATGCCTTGTCATAAAGTCTGTTAAAAAGATGCTCCAAGCTCTATTTTTTGGCTCCCATAGCCAATTGCGGGTCTCCCCCCTACAATGTCTACAGTTGTTGGTACTGTCACTTTAATGCTTTATCAGCTTGCAATTGGCTGGAAAATTGGAACGTTCCTACATGTCGAAGGACTGTGTTGTGCTGTGATTGGCTGGACTGGACGCTGCAGGATACTTCCTGAAATGTCTGCAAGCGTTCATCTGGCTGTTTCATTGCAAAAGTGGTGATGGGGACTTTCTTTTATACAAGATGGAATTAATAGCCATGAGATTGTAGGTAAGAAGAATGTGCGATTTCGGCAGACTGCTTGTTGCTTTGGAGATAGCACAAAAACATATGGAGAGATGTTGCAGGGCCAGCAGAATCCATGTTCAGTAGGAGTCTGTTCCCTAGCATATTGACTAAGTTGTTCTATTGAACTTTTAAACTATGTTTCATTTAACTGTATTATTACAATGCAAGCATATTTCTAAAGACTAAGTAAACGAGTATCTGCTTTGTAGGAGAGGAATCCCATAGCAAAACAAACAAACAAACAAATCTGGGAGAAGATGAAATTTAATCAGGAGGAGGATAAATGATTCCCTAAGAAATAATGGAAAGTACTGTTTTTCTTTTTCACAGTGGAATCAAACCTCTGACCAGACCAAGGATGCTACACAACCTCCCTTGAAACGGGCTTTCTGCACGTGCTGAAAAATTATTAAGTTTTGTTCAAAGTAGGTATTGTAACAACAATCAGTGGGAGCTAAAAGCTGATAAAACTGCATTACTAGCTTTTATAAAACACCAGAATGAGCTCATACTTTGCTTCAAAAAAGAAAAATTTTGCAACAGCAGTTTAAACATGGGTGGAATTTGGAAGTGGATATGAGGGAGGGGAGGGTATATTTTATAGCTGTCCTTTTAGATACTTGGATTGATTACACTGAAGAGTGTAGTGGAGAGGTTAATTTTCTTTATAATTTTCCAAGGCGTATCAGAAAGCTGTTAGCAATAGGCAAACAAGAAATGTGTAAAAAAATGTGATTTTATGTATGCATTCTAAGGTTGTAATCAGTAAAAGCTCTTAAACTGGGGATATTATATGTCTTTTGTGATGAATTGATTAAAGCTACGGTGATTTTCTGTGTAGCTTACAAGAATTGGGTGTAAAACATTTGCATTTGAAATCCCTGTCAAGGAGGTTTGTCATAAATATATAGATGTATATTTTATGATCATGGGAATTAAGCTGTGTTTGGGATAGAAAGTGTGTGAGCCTGGGGATGGTATACAGAATTCAGCCCATATTCCTGCACATATTTCCGATAATGTTCTGCTTCTTTCCTGATAGACAAATATTGTAGACACTGATTTCTTGCATATGTACTTTAACCCCATGTTGTTTTTTGTTTTGGATTTTTCAAAGCTTATTTTCCAAATTGTGTATATGGTTTGGATAATATTACTTGGTTTTATATATTGAGACGTTGATTTGTTTACCGAACCACAGTTGATTGGATTCATACAACATAGTAAGAAAAAAAAATCAAATTATGTCTCAATGTGCTATTTCAATCCAGCTCTTATATGTTAAAATGTAGTGTTTACTTTAAACCCTACATTGTTCGTCTTCCACAATTACTTGCAAGAAGCTGATACTATTTTGCCCAATACTAGAGTTTAAACTTTTGTGACAAACTGGAAAAGCTTCTGCAAATGAATGCTATACGGACTCACAAGGCACTTTCAGAACAATATTTTACATTATTTGTTTTTAACCATCATAAGCTAATATGTCATCTATTCAAGAGAGAAATGAGCCACTTTTAAACAGAAAGATGCTTCTAAAAGTACAGATGTGAGGATGTCTGCACATTACCGTACTTTAGAAGTACTTTAAATCTTCTTGTTTAAAAGTGAGTCTTGTTCACTTTCTCTCTTGGAATTGGGCACAAAATACTATTAACTTCTTGCAAGTAATTGTAGAAGGAAGAATGTGATAATGGGAGGAATAAATTAACTTACACATCTTGTATATTTAGACTCAGGCTGAGTTTTATATCAGTAGAAGAAAACATAAGTAATATCTTCAAGGTTAAAGTAGAATACTTATCTCTACAATCATCGTTTTCTTATTTGTTCTGTCTATGAATATAAGATTACTTAAAATTATTTGCCAGGTACTGGAAAACAAGCAGTTTAACATGACAACAGAAACATCGGTGAAGGATATTAAACCAGGCATGAAAAATCTAAATCTTATATTCATTGTTCTGGAAACAGGTAAGTCACATGGAACAGAAGATAGATTTGTTGTTTGAAATCACTGTATAAGCAGTTGGGAGACCAAGCTATCTGCCTATTTCACTAGAATGCTTAAATTCTGGGTAAAATATTTTACTGCATTTTTTGTAATTTCTTTGCTTAGTAATTAATTCCTCTCCCTCATTGATCAACTAATTGCTGTTTTATTCCAAAAAATGTTGTTTATTGGCCAGATCAAAAATTCTTTCATTTAAAACAAAATTTCTATTTTCAAAAAAAGATACTTCATGTAAATGGACAGATAATTATTGAAGTTTTAATGCTCAAAATAACATTAGTGAAAAGTAGAACATACCAAACAAAGTACATTGAACCATTTTCATGATACAAAAGTATATATTTTGGAGCTTGATGTCAAAATCTCCACTAAAGAATTATTTATAATGTTAAAAAGGAAGAAAAAACAACATCCTTACTAATACACATAAGTATTTAATTTCTGACTTCCTCCTTTGTACTCCAAACAGTTTGTACCATCTATTGGCTTCTAAGTTTAAAAAATACTTTTAAAGTTTATTATAAATTACATCCTAGGGAACTCAATGGTATCTACTTATACTTATTTTTTTTAAAAAATGCAGTCTTATATGAGGGGAAAGTAATGCGGGTCTTGTTTAATGATCATTCATTCAGCAATTGTTCAAACTTACAACAGGACTTGCTTAAGGATAGCTACAAGGAATTCCAAAATTGCTGTTGCTAAGCAAGAGTTGTGAGGTTGCTCCGTATGACCTCATCACTTAGTGATGGAAATTCTGGACCCAATTATCTTTGTTAAGCAAGGACTACATGTATGGCATGATTACCATTGCTAATCATGAAGACCTTTCTATGATAATAGAGAAGCAGACTAAAATCTCAGCAAAAAGAGTAATTTTTAGATAATCTAAATGATTTACTTCCAATTTTACACACACACTCCTCTGGGCTTAGAGGGATATGTAGATGAAGGTGGGATGTATTTTGAGTGAAGCAGAGACTGATAAAGACCTCTCCTTCACTCATGAAACCAAATCCTTGCAATTGTCTTGAATTGTGGTTCTTGTTCTATCACTAGGCCGGGTGACCAAGACAAAGGATGGTCATGAAGTACGGACCTGTAAAGTAGCTGACAAAACAGGCAGCATAAACATCTCTGTATGGGATGATGTTGGAAATCTAATCCAGCCGGGCGATATCATCCGACTCACCAAAGGGTATGGGGGATTATTCCAAGAGGAATAGCTTGGGAGAAGCTGAGGGCAGAAGTGTTATTTTTTAGACTGGCTAAACCCTATGTCAAGAGAGCAGCAAGTGTGATTTGGCTGTTTTGTGGAATTTTCTCAAATTACTTCATACAAATGAGTTATTTAAACGTGTTTTACCACTTTTCTAAATTTTGTTAGGAAAGTTTAAGGGATTTGCGGGGGTGGGTAGGAATCTGAGACTTCTCGATGTTATTGAACTATTATCTTCCAATAATCCTCATCATTGGCCATGCAGTCTTGGGCTACCGGATATTTTAGATCCAGCAGAATGAGGTTTCATCAACTCTAATTTAAAAACTGTCTCTAATTCTTGGGATCAATCTAATCTGCAATGTTAATTCTTAAACTTCTACATATTTTCTTCTGCAAATGTATATGATGTTTTTAAGGTTCCTTTTCCCCTTATTTACACAAAGGCAGACTTAAGCTTAATTTATGCATTGTCCTTGGTCATAATTTAGTTTGCTTAATTCTGGCTTAGTATGTGGAGTTGAACCCAGTTATTGTGGTTTATAAACCATGATTTACAGCTCAGTATGTAATTTGAACCCATCCAATTTTGCTTATTCAGTAAATGATAGTTAACCAAACACAGAACACACAAATATGCTTATTAAAAGTGGTGTACAGGTAGTCTACATTTAATGACTACAATTGGGACTGGCAACTCAGTTGTTAAGAGAAGCAGTTGCTAAATGAAACCATTGCTGTGATCTTATGATCTTTACTTCAGATTTCCTCTGGTTTAGAGACCTACAAGGGTTGAGAATCTGAAAATTGGTTGTAAAGTTTTTCATCACTGTTACTACACTGAACAATTGCTAAACGAGACAGTCACTAAACAAGAACTACTTGTATACAAACAGAGCATCCTGTAAGATTGCTCTAACCTTTTTTGATGTTCTGTACAAATATGAATAAACATGGTACCAGAGACCCAACACACAAATAAGTTTGCCACACTCTGCAGTCAGCCCAACTAACTAAACATTTTTGTTCGATTCCAATAACTGGAACAAATCCAGAAAACTTAAAAGCATGATTCCATACACTGCTCCTTGGAAGTAATTTTTTTTGAATTCAATGGTACTCTGTTGAAGTAAGTCTATTGAATTCAAGGTATTATTGGTTTCAATGAGATTTAAGAACATATAATCTCCTCCCTTGGACCCGTTGTCATTTTTCTGTGGAAGGTGGGTTTATTTCAGTGAGGGACAAACAAGCAATGTACAGATAGTATACAGGTAGAGCTTCATGCAATGCACCAAAAAGACAGATTTATTTTTGAGCAAAACTAGGAATTATGTACTGCTTTTAATCATGAGTTTTTCTTTTATCAGGTACTCATCAATTTTCAAAGGCTGCTTGACACTGTATACTGGACGTGGAGGAGATCTACAGAAAGTAGGAGAGTAAGGCTCATAGTTCATTTCAATAATTCTTCTTAGCATTAGGGGATGGTTAGGTGGATTTATTTTCCAATTTTATGCAAAGACAGATGTTTGCTAAAAAAAATAGTTCTGCCGTAGAAGAAGTAAGGTATCTGAAGCCATGGAAGACATCTTATTTTGTTTCTAGATTGAAAGGGATTGGTAACACATGATCATATTTCTGGTTACATTTAACAATCCA
>JAEANM010022410.1:0-11610 GCA_017656035.1 Myanophis thanlyinensis
ATAAATAAATAAATAAATAAATAAATTTTAGGGCAGTTTTGCTGAAAACCGGCATTCCCACTTTTCAGCAAAACCATGCCCATAGCAGATCGTTGGTTTGCTTAACGACCGCGATGATTTGCTTAACAACTGCCACAAAAGTGGTCAGTCACATGATCAAACCATTCTACAACTTCATTACAAGATGCAGCCGTAATGTATCTCGAGGTCTACCTCTAGTTATTAGATACAAAACTGACCATTTGGGTCCATGAAAAATCAGATAAAATCGGATGATTGGAAACTAATCAAGGAGAGAAGCAACCTGGAATTAAGGAGAAACTTCCTAGCAGTGAGGACTATTAACTAGTGGAACAGCTTGCCACCAGAAGTTCTGGGTGCTCCATCCCTAGAGGTTTTAAAGAAAAGACTGGACAGCCCACCTGTCTGAAATAATATAGGGTGGTGTTGGCAAACCTATGGAACTTGTGCCAGAAACAGCACGCCAAACTGTCCCGCAACCCACGTGCAACCCCACTGGCTCCTCATCCCGTTCTTGTGCACCGTCGCGCGCCGACCAGTTGTCTTTCAGTGTGCAGGAGTGCCAAAACCCGGAAACGCAGCATCCCACTGCGCATGCATACTGCAAGAGCCGAACATCTGGTTTCCAGTATGGACATGCGCACCAGCCAGCTGTTCATCACACATGCATGCATGCCAGGAAACAGACGCCCGGACAGCTGGCTCTCAGAGCACGCATGCAAGCTGTGATGCTACGCTTCCGGGTTTCGGCGATCCCGTACGCTGAAAGCCAGCTGGCCAGCGCACGATGATATGCAAGAACGTAGATGCAGAGCCAGTGTGGCTGCACGCAACGGTGCGCAAGAACGGGATGAGGAGCCAGCGGGGCTACCCGTGTGTCACGGGACGGTTTGGCATGCCCTTCCAGCACAAAGGCTGGCACATGGTGACGTAAAACGTTTGCTACCACTGGTATAGGGTCTTCTGCTTGAGCAGGGGGCTGGACTAGATGACCTCCAAAGTCCCTTCCAGCTCTATTTTGCTTGATCGGTTGAAATTGTGGATAGACTGGCCTCTTTGTAAGCTACAGATAGATTATATTGATGTATATTTCTTATCAAAAGTACAATCGCGTATGGAAAGGCGCATAAATTCATTGTAGCCTTGCTCTCTTTGAGAACGGAGGTGTTGCTTAAACTGTGGTCTCATTGTTGTGTTTCAGTGTATGCTTCCCTGGGGAACCTGACAAAGGCCACTGAAAAACCCAGCAGCAAAGAGAAGGAAAGAAGCTCCTCGGAGTCTGGATCCAAAGAAGGAGGTGATAAGAGAAAGCGGAACAGAGTCACAGAGAAGGTCTTAAACGCAAACAGTAACCCCTCCAGTCCCAGTGCAGTCAAAAGGCGAAGGACATAAAAAGACGGCAGAAAAAACTCTGGAACGTATCCTGAAGTCTGAACAGGGGAAAACTGTAGGGTCCTAGCTAGTCCGTCGGTGTTGAACGGGGAGACAGAGTAAGGTAAACTAGTCGTCACTAGTGGTAGGAAGCAAGTGGTAGCTTTGTCCTCCAAATTCTAGGAAGAGGCTTTACAGCAAATGCCAAACAAATCAGACATTTCTTTTTGCTGTCAGAGGCAAACTACATACATAGTCTCCCAACTGGATCTGTGGGAACCAAAGCACATCGGTTTTTGATTTAAATTTGTAGAGACTTCTGCGTTTTTGAACTGAAGCTGCTCACCTTGGCGACTACAGCACAATTCTGGGTAACTGGAATCGGAACTTGCCAAGAACAACTGAATTTATACATCCTGGGATCAATCAGTCGCATTGCCTGGTAGCAGAAGAGAGTTCCCTGTATATTTGTATATATTGTATGCGTCGTTGTTGTTTTTTTAAACCATTATTTAATTTACTGATCGTTTTTAAAGAAGAAGTATTTTTTTGCAGAAATTCTTAAATAGAGGTTCGGGTAACTTTGCTATTTAAGCTATTTTGGAAGTAGGTTTAGGTTTTTACTTGAAAATGTGCTGAGTTTTTACGCACAGGTGTTAAAAAGTCGAACTCTCTTAGTGTTTCTGTATGATCCGATAGTAACATTTCCTTCTCTGAATTGATGGGGATTTAGAAAACACCTTTTGTAAGAAAAAAACAGTAACAGTTACAGTAACATTCAACACTCTGTTTGAATAAATTTCTGCTGTTCGATAAGATGAGCTCCGCTATTTCATTCCAACCCCTTTCATTTTAAAGCTTACATTAAGTCAGGTTTGTTTCACCGAGTTCTAAGAATAGCTCAGTTTTGATGATCGGCTTTAATTTTTGGAAGCAGCCAATGATTTTTCTCCATCCTCAAGACCTCTTGTCAATTTCTTATCAATGCAACACAGTTCTAGTCCTACGACTATAATTGAGGCTGAAATGCAGACATATGACTATGGGGAGGGGGTGACCGTTGGAAATTTCGAACTGGTTCATGTCCCTCTTTCCAGGTAGGTTATAATTTCAAAAATTTGCTAAACAACTAGTCATAAATCGAGGATTAACTATGTTCTTAACTGACCGTATTATTTGTTTTAACCTCACCCAGAGTACTGGATGCCCTTTTGAAATGGGCTAAATAGGCAATTCCTAAAATCTTGTGGCTTTTGAATCTTGGGGAAATCGCATTCATTTGTATCCACAGGGCCAAAACACTTAATTGGGTCAGGTGATATATATCATCATGGCACCAGAAATTAAGCCCACACACACACCCCCGCAATGCCTTAACATTTGCACATCCAATATCAGGAAACAAATATAAAATGTGCATTGTAGTAAGATGGCATGTGTCTGTCAGGCAGAGAAAAATCAGGAGCCAGGATAAGAAGCTCAAAAGCACTATGACTTTATTCCATGCTACCTATATATAAGAATCTGATCTACCAATGGTCAAAGCAAATTGGTGCTAATTAAGAGTTAACAGATTTCAGGGAGGGGGGGGGCAGGACTTATGTCTCTTATGGCAGCTTAGAGAATTCCAAACTGATGACTCATTTGACTCCACCTTCAGGATCAGCCTGGGTATCTCCTACAATGTCCTCATTTCTTGCTCATCTTCCTTAATCAGACAGTTACTAAACATTTTTATTTGCTGTGTTAACTCAACGCACCCGGGTTATAAAGTAAATTGGTTTTTCTGAATTGGCACTATACACTTGAAACGTGAACTAACTAAAGAGACCAAGATTACCCAAAATGTTACAGCACAAGCACCTGCCGATAACTAACATAAGGTTAACCTTATTAACCTCTAGGTGAATAACAACGCAATATTAGTCTGTTTAACTATTACCTAATTTATTTGCAGTTCAAAGTGACTCATCACAATGCAATCAGTGTAATTAATTAAATGTAAGGAAATTAATTTTACTACATGTTCTGAAGCTGAAAATTTTCTTGATTGTAGCTCTTCTTCAGTTGTGCTTATATAAGCAGAGCCTCATTATTCCAGAAAAAAACAACACAACATATCCAAGTCCACTTTTACTAAAACTAAAAACAAATTTGTACAGCTAATGCAACTTTTCATTTAGCGACCGAACCTGGCACTGAAAAAAGTGACTTTATAACTCTTTTTACATTTACGATCACTGCAGCATCTCCGTGTTCTCGTGATCAAAATTCAGGCGCTTTGACAACTGGCTCATATTTATGACTGTTGCAGTGTCCCAGGGTCTTGTAAGATCTACTTTTGCAATCTTCTGACAAGCACAATCAAATGTGGAAGCCTGATTCCCTTTACAAATGTGTTACGACTTTTAACAACTGCAGTGATTCACTTAACAACCCTGGCAAGAAAGGTCATGAAAGAGCAAAACTCACTTAACCGTCTCGCTTAGCAACAGAAATTTGGGGTATAACTTTGTTTTGGAAAATCTAATAAAATTTTTATAAAAAAAAAATGGGGCATAATTGTGGTCGTATGTCCAGGGTTACCAGCTTGTAAACCTAATGGGTCTATTTTGAACAAAAATAGCCGAAAATTAAAACAAGCTCAGCCTAATACCTAAATCTTACTATGGGAATGGCATCAGAAACTCAGGAAAGTAGGCGATCTTTGTAAATAGGAATTTTTCATTTGTACACCTACCAAGTGGGATTGCAATCCTAAAGAGCTTTTTGTTAAATTAGTATGTTTATTAAAAAAAAAAAAGGTTTGCAAGATTCAGACTAGTTTTTCTGCTATATAAAATTAAGTACAGGTAGTCCTTAACCTACGACTACAGCTGAGCCCAACATTCATGTTGCTAACTGAAAAAGTTCGAGTTTTGCTCCATTTTACCCAACACACCTAGCAGGCAAAAGAGTTAGATACAGATTAACAAGAGTTGGAAGGGACCTTATAGGTCATCTAGTCCAACCCCACTTCCCCTCTCCCAAGCAGGAGACCCTGCCTATACCGTTTCTGAGAGATGGCAGTCCAGTCTCCAGTCCAGTTGGCGCCACTCGTGACAGTAAAAGACGATGCGTTGGTTTGCCGATCAGGAAGATGTCGTGTGAATACAGTATTTGCGTGTTCGGGGAAGGGTTAACAAAGAACGAAGAGCCTCCCCCGGGGGGCGGGGAGAGGCGGTGGGTGGGTGGGGGACGGTCTCTGTCAATCAACGCCTCGGGAGGGGAGGGGAGCAGAGCAGATTAGCCGGTCGCCTCCTTTCCCCCCCTCCTCCCCTCCCCACTCCGGGTTCCGAGCATTCCATTCTGGAACGCAAAGCATTTCCCAACGTTCGAAAAGAAAACCGGCCGGCCAATCAGCGTGCAGGAAGCCCCTGGGCTGCGGCCGGGGTTGGAGGCCGGCTCTCGCGCTGCCCCCTCCCTCCTCCGTTTTTCCCCCACGTGCCTTTCACTTTGATCTCGCCGTCGTCTTCCTGCTGGCTTCTTTTTTTTTCCCTTCCCCTTTCCTTTCCTTTCCTTGGCTTGGCTTGGCTTGGCTCGTCTCTCTTTCGCTTTCCTTTCTTCCGTTTGCCATCGGAAAAGGCCGCCTCCGGAGCCATGGCGGCTTGGATGAAAGAGGGGAAGGAGAAGGACCAAGCCGGCGAAGGGGAGGAAGAAGAGGAGGAGGAGGAGAAGAAGGAAGAGGAGGAGGAAGAGGAAGAAGAAGACGACGGAGCGGGGGGGCTTTGGGAATACGATTCCACCTGGGAAGAAGAATAGGAGGAGGAGGAGGAGGAGGAAGGCAGGCGGGAGGAGAAGAAGACGCGGGACCCGGCTTCTCCAGCCGCTACCCGGGAAGAATCCAAAGCCCGAGAAAAGCCCAGCTGGTGGGCCTCCGCTAGCCAGGTGAGAGATTCCCTCGGGAACAAAAGAAGTCGGGTCGTAAGTACGAGCGGCGGTGGGTTGCGCCCCACTTGCGCCCGATCCTAAGTCGGCAGCCGCCCCCGCTGGCGAAGCATTCATTCCCCTTTTAAATCGCCCCTGGATTGGACTTCCAACAGGACCGCCATCCAACCCAAAGGTTCTGTTGCTAAGCGAGGCAGCGGTTCAGCGGATTTGGACCCCTTCTACGACCTCTCTCGCTCCCCCCCCCCCCACCACCGCCACCAAGGGGAATGGTAAGTGAGGGAGCCGGTGGTTAAGCGAATCTGGCTCTCTCCCACCCCATCCACCCACCCCGTTGACTTGCGGGAAGGTGGCCAAAGGGGATCCCGTGACCTTGGGATCCTGCAGCTGTCCTAAGTATGAGCCCGTTGCCAAGCAGCGTGAGTTATTGGATCGTGTGACAGTGGGGATGCTGCAGCGGTCGTAGGTGTGAAAATGGGTCTGAAGTCAGGGTTTTTTTGTAACTTTGGATGGTCACTAAGGGAACTGTCGTAAGTCGAGGATTGCCTGTACTGTAGTGCGCTGTCCATGGGGCTGCCCTCCAAGAGTAGCCCGGGTGCTTCAGCTGGTGTACAATGTAATATAGAGTCCTTGACTTACAACCGTTCTTTTAGTGACCATTGGAAGTTAACAACAGCATTAAAAGATGACCTTACGGCCGTTTTTCACATGACCATTGCAGCCGCCCTTTGATCAAAATTCAGACACTTGGCAACTGATTCATATTTATGACGGTTGCAGTGTTCTGGGGTTACGTGATCCCCTTTTGCGACAAGCAAAGTCCTTGGGAAAGCCAAATTGACTGAACAACCATGTTATTAACTTAACAACTGCTATGGTTCACTTAACAGCGGTGGCAAGAAAAGCCGTAAAACGAGACGGCCTCGCTTAACAAATGTCTCGCTTAGTGACATGAACTTTGGGCTCAATTGCGGTCGTAAGTCGAAGAGTACATCTACTGCTCCCAATTGAAGGTGCAGTGTTTAACCTTTGAAGCAGGGGTGTCCAACCTGCTGGGTGGGGAATTCTGGGAATTGAAGTTCACAAAGTCTTTTAAAGTTGCCGGGGTTGGACACCCCTCCTTTAAAGGACTTTATGGCATGAGATCCGGTTATCTGAGGGTCCACCTCTCCTCGATGACATCTGCCTGCCCATGAGACAGGCAGATGTAATCAGTTAGCTGGACAGTCACTTACCTGAAATGGTACAGGGCAGGGGTCTGCAACCCCATTGGTAACTTTTAAGACTTGCGGACTTCAACTCCCAGAATTCCTCAGCCAGCAAAGCTTTAAGCAAAGTTGGCTGAGGAATTCTGGGAGATGAAGTCCACAAGTCTTAAACGTTGCAAAGGTTAGAGGCCCCTGGTATAGGGTTTCCTTTTTGAGCAGGGGGTTGGACTAGAAGACCTCCAAGGTCCCTTCCAGCTCTATTCTGATTGGTTGGTTGATTGATTGATTAGATCTGGCAGAGGATTACATTTAGGGGGGCCCAGGAGGCATGTGGCCCCTGTTTTATGGAACATTCCCCCCCCCTTCACATTAGATCTATCCCTCTTGATGTTCCTGAAGACAATAACAGAGTTGGAAGGGACCTTGGAGGTCTTCTAGTCCAACCCCCTGCTTAGGCAGGAAATCCTACCACCACTTCAGACTGGTTATCCAAGACCCTCAAGATCTGGTTATGTCACAAGCCTACGGGAATTAGAACCATTCTAAGATGTCTCCACTGTTGTGGTTGATCTTATTATTCTCGCCTTGCCTTTTGGGTTGTACATTATCATTTTTAATCATACTTTAATCTTTCACTTTTTTATACTGAATATTCAACTTGATTGGTGTACACTTTTTGTCACATAGGTAGTCGTATAAATTTAATGAATGCAAAAATGTGGGGTCCATGATGCTTTCCGAGTTTGGCGGTGATCAATGATCTTACCTAATTGGGTAATGAAATACAGGTAGTCCTCGACTTACGACAAT
This sequence comes from Myanophis thanlyinensis, assembly GCA_017656035.1. Classification (NCBI taxonomy): domain Eukaryota; kingdom Metazoa; phylum Chordata; class Lepidosauria; order Squamata; family Homalopsidae; genus Myanophis; species Myanophis thanlyinensis. The sequence goes on from JAEANM010022410.1 coordinate 7,338, forward strand.
TCATTTAGTGACCATTCAAAGTTACAATGGCACTGCAAAAACATGAGTTATGACCATTTTTCACACTTACGACCATTGCAGCTTGGTCACATGATCAAAATTTGGGTGCTTGGCAACTGACTCATATTTATGACGGTTGCAGTATCCCAGGATCAGATGATCCCCTTTTGTGACAATTCAGTGGGGAAGTCAGATTCACTTAACAACCATGTTACTAACTTAACTGCTGTAAAGATTCACTTAACAATTGTGGCAAGACAGGTTTTAAATGGGGCAAAACTCACTTAACAAATGTCAGATTCACTTAACAACCGTGTTATTAACTTAACAACTTTGATGATTTGTTTAACAACTATGGCGAGAAAAATAACATGGAGCAAGACTCACTTAATAAATGTCTCACTTAACCAAATGGAGAAAAACTCCCTTAGCAATGGAAATTTGGGGTTCAATTCTGGTCATAAGTCGAGGACGGCTTGCACAGCATTTCTGACCATGTTTAGGAGCAATTTAAAACAACAGTAAATAGTCCTATAACTAGTTGGCAGCCAAAAAAATAATAACTCCAGCAGATAAGTTTTTATTTTGTTTTTTCCTTTCTGTTTCAGACAGTTTTGTCCCTTTTCATGCAAATTCTAAGATTCAGGAAGAAAAGTCAAGTTCTGCTTACTCCTATTGTATTTTATTTTGTTTTTATTCAGTTTATTATAGTCATAGACCAGAACAAATAAAAACACTCGGTAAATATACAATTGAAAATCGTAGTATAAAATAATAAATAACAACCAAAATGAAACGAAACTGAATACTCCAGTTTAGGGAAATGGAAAGTAAAACTTGCAAGAAAAATCTAGCAAGGAGAAATAGAATTTAGTTTTGCCAGATGAGTGAAGAAACGAAACCGAATACGCTCCCTGCACATTTTATGAGTCAGAAGCTGTACAATAATCTGAACCCGTTTGGGCTAGATATAAATGGCAAGCAGTGACTTCATTTTCCCTCGATTAGGGAGTAAAAATAAATGAAACAGAAGTCAGTGGCTTCTGGGTAAAATGTTTGAAATGCTATTATGTAAGAAGTAAGTTGAGAAAAATCACAGGGTCTTCTGTGTTTTTGGCCTCTCTGGGATGCTCATGATTTATGCTGAATGAATTTTTAGGATGCTTATGATCATGATTTATCACTTAGAGCTTTTATGTACACTCTTAAGCACCAAGGACAAATTCCTTGCATGTCCAGCCATACTTGGCCAATAAAGAATTATATTCTTATTCTATTCTATTCCTTGTTTGTATTGTATTCTTATTTTATTTCATTCTATTCCTATTTATTCTGTTTTATTCTCAATCTATTCTATTCTTATTCTATTCCTTTTTTCTACTCTATTCTTATTTTATTTCTATTCTGTATTTATTCTGTTCTAGTCTTATTCTATTCTCAATCTATTCTATTCTTATTCTATTCCTTATTTCTATTCTATTCTTATTCTATTATATTCTTATTTTATTCCTTTTTTCTACTCTATTCTCATTCTATTCTATTCCTTATTTCTATTCTATTTCATTCCTTATTTCTGTTCTATTTATTCTGTTCTACTCTTATTCTATTCCTTTTTTCTACTCTATTCTCATTCTATTCTATTCCTTATTTCTATTCTTATTTCTATTATTCTATTTCATTCCTTATTTTGTTTCTATTCTATTTATTCTGTTCTATTCTTATTCTATTCCTTTTTTCTGTTCTATTCTTGTTCTATTTTATTCTATTCTATTCCTTATTTTTATTCTATTCTATTTATTCTGTTCTTATTGTATTCTCATTCTGTTCTATTCCTTATTTCTATTCCGTTCTGTTTATTTTTAAAAGTGTGCTTTCTCTTCAGGAGTGGCGAAGACCAGGCCTTTCAACAGGAGGAGTTAAAAAATGGAAGGTAGGAAAATTCTCTTTGGGGACCGGAGAGGCATGGTTTTTAATCAGCCCTGCTGACTGTGGGAAGATACTTCTCATATTCAAAAAACAAAGCTGAGCGAAACCAGAAAGAATACACGGTTCGTTGGAATACAGTTAGTCCTCGACTTACGACCGCAGTTGGGCTCAAATTTTACATTGCAAAGCCAGGTGGTTGTTAAGTGAGTCACACACCAATTCTAAAACACTTTTGCCATGGCTATTTAAACAAATTGCTACGGTTGTTAAGTGAAGCATATGGTCTTTAAGCAAATCCCTCATTGACTGTTTGTCAGAAGCCGGCTGGGAAGGCTGTAAATTATGTGAAATTTGCAAATGGTCGGAAATACAGGTAGTCCTCGACTTCCAACAGTTCGTTTAGTGACTGTTCAAAGTTACAACGGCGCTGCAGAAAAATGACCTACAACTGTTTTTCACCTTTACGACAGCATCCCCGCTGTCACGTGATCAAAATTCAGACACTTGGTAACTCGAATTTGGGTCGGTCACCGGGATCAGAGATATATTCTTCCAAGCTTTGGGATTCATGCTGGAGCCTACCTTCAGGGAATTTTTCTCTCTACTAAAATATGTGCTTTGGGCTGTTCTGTGGCTCGTGTTGCCTTCCTATTGGCTGATTGGTGTGTTGGTGGATGGTGACTGGCTGTCATTTCCTTGTGCTGCCAAGCCCTCGGCTCCTAAGAATCTGATAGGCTGGTGATATAGCACTGAATAGCATTCCTGTTGATTGACAAAGGGCCCATTTCCCAGGCTTCAAATATTTCCCTGGCTATTTTTGTACCTGCTCGGCCAACAATCTTAGTAGCTGTGAAATTGAATGTATGTCCTTGTTCATTGCAATGTGAGGCTACCAGTGAATTTGGGTCTCCTTGTCTGACTGCTTGCTTGTGTTCTTACAATCTGGCAGTTAGCTTTCTTCCCGTTTGTCCTTCACTCATGCATATTTATGACAGTCGCAGTGACCCGGGGTCACGTGATTCCCATTTGCGACCTTCCAACAAATAAAGTCGATGGGGAAGCCAGATTCACTTCACAACCTTGCTAGTAACTTAACAACTGCAGTGATTCACTTATTATTCTCAAAACTGCCCTCAGACAAGTCCTCTCTGCATTGTTTTCTAAACTTTGAAACTATATTCTGTGCAAAGATTGATGAAAACCAGCTGTCTGGAGTCTAATGCTTTTGCAAAACAATGCACATGACTTTAGGCTGAGCATTCATCATATCGTTCATTAAAGTCCATTATCCATCGGGAGTACTAACAGAGGTCGTGTGTTGGTCATGCGTGCAAAGAGGTCATATTTTGATCAAGCGTGGAGTCTTTCTGGGACATGTAGGTCCGCCCTTGGGTTTTGAATATCCGGAATATTTCTCCCACAGCCAAGCATGTAAGAATAGACAATATATGTAGTGTTTTTCAACCTTAGCCATTTGAAGGTGCATATGGCTGGGAATTCTGGGAGTTGAAGTCCACACGTCTTCAAGTTGCCAGTGTTGAGAAACACTGCTGAAGAGCAGAAGATACAACCTTTAATGTAAATTTAAAGTGTAAATTCTCCTAAATTCCAATTGTAGATGGCAACTTAACTTTAAGACAACAAGCGGTTGGTTACACAAAGCATTTCACTACATATTGTACTATGTATGGTTAGGTATGTGATAAATAAAATCTGAATCTGAGGACCTTTCATCCAGCTAGTCTGGTAATCTGGCATGGCCTAGAGATGTGTTGGGATTGAACTGCCCAATCAACATGGCTCAATTTATTTCACCGATGTTCTGCCTTGAGAGTGTGCAAAAGTATGGAGGTGGGTGTTTATGCACACCTGACAGGGAGACTCGGGTCTCAATCACCGAAGTGACATTTAAACTAGATTTGGTTGCTTGCCCAGTAAGTCTAGAACAGTGGTGGCGAACCTTTTACTTACCGAGTGCCGAAAAGTACGTGCTCTCCACGTGCCATCTGCACTTGCGTGCGGCTCCATGTGCATGCATGTGCAAGTGCACCATCTGCATGCATGCAGCTTTTGCACGTGCAATACACATGTGCTGTGCACAGGCACTCACACACACACATGAGCAATTACATGTACATGTGCAGGATTGCACCAAAGACCAGCTGGATTTCCTGTTGCAATCGCGCACATGCTCAGTAGAGACCAGAAGACCAGCTGGGTCTCTGCAATCAGCATGTGTGCATGTGCAATTGCATGTGCATGCTCAGCCAGAGGTAAGTTGGCTGACAGCTTGTGTGCCAAGCAAGATGGCTCTGCATGCCACCTGTGGCACCTGTGCCATAGGTTT
>JAEANM010022411.1:0-11610 GCA_017656035.1 Myanophis thanlyinensis
ATATGTGTGTTATGTGTATGTATATTTGGTCTAGGATAGTGCACCATTTTCTATGGGTTATGAAAACTTATCCCGTAGAAAATGTGTTGAAGAAATTATTTTAAGGTTCTTCACAGTAGCCATCTGCCTATCAAGATACTCTCCTGGAAAAAAAAATGCCTCCAAACTAACAGCCTCAAGAAGAAATAAAAGTAACAGCTTTAAAAATCTCTAATGCAGCGCCTCCGTTCCTCTGCCACTTTTCCACAGATGGTCCTGAAGACTGTTTAGGGAAACCTTTTTCCTGCATCTGCACAAAATGTCTTGGAAGGACTCTCACCTCCCTTAAATCTCGAGGGGGGGGTTAAGTCACAGCTGTGAACTATAACCAACAACACCCCCCCCCCCCGTTTTCCAGGAACAGAAGGAATCCTTCTGTTTGCAGACAACTCTTTGAATCAATGGAGAACTCAGCTAGCAGAAGAGATAGGGAAGCAATTTTCATCAATTACCCTTTTCTCTCTGCCGCATTCCATACTGTTCTGGAGAGACTCCCAGTCCCCCTAAGCTGATTTTGGAGGGCTGCAGAGGAAATTGGTGAGAACAGAGTCAACTTTCTCCAGACCGGGAAGTGGGGGAAAGACTGGGGGACAGGGGGCTTTGCAGGATCAGAAACTCTTCAACCAACGGGAATGAACCCAAACGCATTCAACCCATGAAATGAATGTAAATATTATGTTCATATAGATTAGCTCAAATGATACTAAGCCACATTTGTAAACTGTACACTACTATTCTTACTGTCAGCAACAGGATTGAACTTTTCCTTATTATTATTTTTTTAAATGGAACTATTAAAATTAATAATGATCTAAGGAATTCTGGGATTGGATATAAAAGTATATACTGTAGATTACTTCTCGTTAGATTACCTAGGGAAAGGGGTCAACAAATGCAGCACCTATAGGCACTGCTGCATTTATAAAACCACTAGATGGTGCTCAAAGACTTGACTTTTAAAATTGTAACATGAATTTTTTTTTAAGTTCTTACACAGGATTTGGCTATGCCTTCATAGGAGAGTGCTCAATTTTGAATAATGTATTGTTATAATGAAATTGTGCAATAGTGCGCCTGCCGCTTGAAAATGCTGCCACCCCTGTGCAACAAAATACTGTACACACATACATTTCTGTAAAGTTTTAAGGCACAAAACACAAAATTAAATTACCCATTCAATAACATATACAACATTAATACCATTCAGGCAACAATTTTTATCTGTTCTACATGTTTTAATTTAAAGCAATTTCTCACCTGAACCAAACAATTTGCTTCCCTTCCTCTATTCTCAGCAAACTGAATGGCCCTCACTTTTCAAATGTGAATTATTTGGGAAAAAGCAGAATACTTTTATGGAAGTATTTTTGCTTCTATATAAGGAACTTCTTTTTCATAGTTGTCACAGCAGATACTGAGCAACTCAGCCCACATGGAAAGCATGTGTCAGGCTTTTATTAGGCTAAAGTTCAAAGGTGATAAAGCAGCAGTCTCCACTTACAATTCCATGACTTAAAAGTCTAGGTTTTTTCCATTTTGTAACTGGCAAGTGAATTAACACTTAAGTCGAAGATTTTTTGAACTATGATTTGAGCATCTGAAGACTATCAGCCATCCAGTGTCACTTCGAAATGAGATGGGAGGCAAATAAACAAATATTTCTTTTTAAAATACTTGTGCTGTCAAAAACTCTTAAAAAGACATAACTAGTTACAGAAATATTTGACAGTTACTGAAGAGCACTCACTCCTTTTTGATATATAAACAATAACTAATAATTAAGTGATCTTACAAAATATAACTTAAATATGCATTTAAAAAAATAAATGGAATGTAAAAGCTTTTCGAATAAACTTTTTTTTTCAATTTTGTCTAGATTGTATTCATATAAACTCTAGCATTAATTCATGACGATGACCACAGGAAAATAAAGAAAATCTACTTTAATATCAAGTATCTTAGTCTAGCATTTGTCTTTCTCATAGTGGCATTCTAGTATCATAAAGAGGCAAAAGGGGTGGTCTGGAGGGAGCTCTACATAAATAAATTTGGCACAGCTAGCTTGGTCTAAGGCAGCGGTCCCCAATCTTTGCAGCTTGGTGGTCTGGCTTTGGGGGGGGCAGAGGGGGCCACCTGAGCATTGGGTCAGCACACACACACAGCTCAACTCACGTGAATGTCAGGCCGACATGCGCACACAGCTCAATTTGAGCTGCGCATGCATGCGCACCAGCTTGCCACATTCATGAATTGAGCTGTGTGTACCTGCGCGCTTGGCCCTCTATTCCTGCGTCCCAGTTACAAATAGACTGTGGCTAGGTAGTGGGCTGCAGCCCAGAGATTGGGGACCCCTGGTCAGGCTAAAAAGTAGGACGCTATGAGTTCTAGCACCATTTCAGTCATGAAACCAGCTGGGTGACCCTGGGCCAGTCACTCACTCTCGGCCCAACTCACCTCACAGGGTTGCTATGGTGGAAAAAAATAGGACACAAGTGTTCAACATCTTCAGTTATTTTTAATAATAATAAAGGAGGGATATAAATAAATCACCTTGAGTTTGCCCACCCAACCTGCTATGACTTCAACAACTCAACCAAGATTAATGTTGCTATCAAAGTTCTTGGGTCTTCTTGTATCATTCCAAATAGATTTTAAGCATCTCTTTATTAAGAGAGACAAGAACCTTGTCATAAGATTGTGAAGACTGCCATTGCAGCAAATTTGAAGGTTAGAAATAGCATTTAAAAAAGGTAAAAGTGTCCTCTATCCAGTTTTGTCTGACTCTAGGGGGTGGTGCTTATCTCGTTTCTTAGCCGAAGGAGCCAGCATTGTCTGAAGTTTCTATAGTCATATGGTCAGCATGACATCACGCCATAGTGTAGAGCATGCGGTGAAACATGGAACGCTGTTATTTTACCACCAAAGTGGTACCTATTTATCTCCTTGTATTTTCATGCTTTCGAATTAATAGGTGGGCAGGAGCTGGGGTAAGAATGGGCGCTCGCTATTGACATCCTCCTCTATTTCAGAGTAATAGTCCAGATTTCACAAATTTGAAACAAGATGAATGTTGTTGAAGTTTGGCAAACATATCACTTAATTCAAGGTAAGGTTTAGTTCTTCTCCACCTCCCACCCTGTCATTAACTTCCTTAAAGACAGGAAGAAACAGGGATTATCACAAGCAGCTGAGAAAGACTGAAGGCCCAAAGTATACTCCCCACTGTCAGAACAGAGTCCGCAAAAGCTGTAAAATATATTATGGTTACTATTTCAACCACTCCTATTAGCCCACACAGAGAGAGTTAAGGAAAACAAACTATGAAAGAAGTGGCATGAATGAGTTAATTCAAGGTACTTTTGAAGAGCAAAAGTAAAGTGAGAGCAAAAGTAAACTTTTTTAAAATAACAAATATGTAGATGAAGAAAACTAAAGGAACTCTCCCACAATCAAGATCTAACGAACGGACAAGGAAAAAAGTAGCTTTTGCTAAAGATGAATTTTGAAAGAAATATAGGTAACATGAATTGGATAAATCTGTACGCGGAAACAAGGCAAGATTTGGTGAATCCTACCTTTAAGACATGATAAGGACATAATCCCCCACCATGCAACAATTATTCTTCCTAAGATGAAGAAAGGGCAGTATCTCTTTTATCCTTTGATGAGGGAAATTTGGGTAAGAAATGTAATTTCTAATGATGGTCAGAATTTCATCACAGCAAGAAAAGCTTACTTTTTTAAAACTTGTATTTCTGGGACTGGTTTCTTCTTACTTGAAATGTTAGGACTGCCAACATGGCGCCCTACCACTCATTTACAAGTACCACAGAGAAGATGCACATTCAAGAGAAGAGTGACATTTTCCAATTTCCATCCATGAATCCACTTGTTCCCGCACATCCTCATCAACTTCACAGAGCTAAAGACAGGGTAAGATGGAAACAACAGCCATCACTTCCACTACTTTGAAATATGCTGAATAATGATTTTAACATTTGATGACATAAAACAATTACCCTCTCTTGTGAAATTGGGAAACTAAAGAATACTCTGGGGCAGGGGTCTCCAACCTTGGCAACTTTACAACTTGTGGACTTCAATTCCCAGAACTCCTCAGCCAGCGCATGTTGGTTTTCGGGGAGTTGAAGTTCACAAGTCATAAAGTTGCCAAGGTTGGAGACCCCTGCTCTGGGATATAAAGAAATAGAAAACAGAAAATGTTTTCTTACACTTTTTCCTTTTAAAGAGAAATCTTCAACTCAGTGCAATTACTGTATAGGAAATCTATACAGATTTAAATTATAAAAATATATTATAAAATATGCATGGTATATGAATATAATTTATTATTTGATAATTATAAAGATGGAGAATCAAACTGCAGAGGCCATGCCCTTTGTCGTGATAAGAGTTTTCTTCCAAGCAAAAACAGTTTTGCCTCTTTTTGCATCCACTTATATTGGCATAAATTATATACATGCTATCATCGTAAGAAATCCAAACTTCACTTTGCTACAAATGCATATCTATTTAGCCATTTATTTAGCACATTTCATCATTAGCAATACCAATGATCATATGCGCATTTTACTTATATAATGCAAAAGGCACAAGATACGGCTTGTGATGGCCCATTTCAGCCCCAGGACTGCAAGAGAGGAGGGAAGGAGAACCAAACTAGTTTTTATTGAATTAAGACCACAGTGATTTCTGAGAGGACATCAGCCAAATAGCCAATCTGAATCTCATCTTTGAAAGAACAGAAAATTACAGTGGGTTTAGTACTCAGGTATTTAAAATTCCCCCTCCCCCACTAGCATCCAATTTGTATATTAAGACAGCTGGGAAGCCCTGCTCATGATACTATTATGGGTTAACTCAGAGTGGTTAAGAGAAGGGCCACAATGATAATACTCCAATTCTGTTGAAGAGCTACATAAATCTAAGTCTACCCAATCTTCACGCTCACAAAAAGCCTCTATATAGGCAGAGATGTATGCCACTCTGGGAATTTGCACATATAAATTATACTTTTGCCCAGAGGTGAAATTCAGCAGGATATAGCAGGTTCGCTAGAACCAATAGTAAATATTCTATCAGAATTGTCAGAAGAAATCTCCTTTTGCTTTTTTCTACTTTACAGGGTTAATCCTGTAAGGAAGGCAGGAAAGAAACATTCTGGTATTGTTTCTAACCTAATCTTTATTGCCCTGCTTACAAAAACTGCCCATCCAGTCATATGACCACCCAGCCATGCCTGCCAAACCATGGCCACAGAACCCGTAGTAAAAAAAAAATGAATTCCACCGCTGCTTTTGCCTCCAATAACATGCAAATCATTTACAAAGAAAAAAAAAACTAAAATAAGAAAGGAGAGAAATGGTTCCCTCCCACCAAAAGTCTGTCAGAACTTGGATGTGGTTCCAGCCATATTTGGACCTCCTCCTGGCATGACCTGCAGGATTCCTCTAATCATGTATTTTGGGGGTTTTCTTTGGACTCCCACTTCTATTTATATTTAGATTGGGAGAGGAGTCCTAGTTTTTTTTTTTTAACCAAAGCAACTTTGCAAATATCAAATGCGCACTAGGAACCTGTAGCCTTCACGCTGGTTTCACAAAATCCTTGACCTATTTTTAAAACCCATCTGCAAAAGATCAATTCAGACCCTTGGTATAAGTATCTCCTTGCAGCCTGCTGCTTGAAAACAAAACAAAACAGAAGACGACTTCAGACTGAAGGAAAAAACCAGAATTTCAGGAAAATAATGATTGGTGCCATCCATTTTTATCACTATCCTCACCTATTGTTTTATATCTGTCATCTGGTCCTCCAAAAATTTAACTGTGAGATAAAATAGCCCTCCACACAAAAAGGTGCCGTCCCAGTCTGGGATGATAGTAATCAACGAATAAAATAAAAATATGATTCCGTAATCCCACACATATCTCACTAGTATTCCAGTAACTGCAAAGTTCTGAATAAAACAAACCTCCCAAAGGCTGCATTTTAAGGATTTCCCCAGCCTTCCTCAACCTGTCCGTCTTGGGCTGTGTTGGAATACAGTTCCCATCAGGCACAGCCAGCAGTGCACCAGCCAACACAAGGCCCTTGTTGGCTGGAGCGTTGCAACAATATTGCGCCAGGAATTGCCCCATCCAGAAAGCCTAACCAGAAAGGGCTGCTTCACTCCTCTGTCATATCTCCTTGGAAATATTCCTTGGCTGGTTTAGATTTAGATGCCACTTTTTTATCCCGCAGCTGAAAGCAGTGTTAGATCTTGCCTCTTTTTTCCTCCAGCAGCTGAAAACAGATTTAGACCCCGCTTTTTTCCATCTCAAAACTGATTTAGATCCTGTTTTTCTCCCACAGCTGAAAACAGATTTAGATCCCGCCTTTTTTTCTCTCCTGCAGCTGAAAACAGATTTAGATCCCACTTTTTTCTCCCACAGCTGAAAACAGATTTAGATTCTTTTTTTCTTCTCCCACAGCTGAAAACAGATTTAGATCCCGCTTTTTTCTCCCACAGCTCAAAACTGATTTAGATCCCGCTTTTTTCTCCCACAGCTCAAAACTGATTTAGATCCCGCTTTTTTCTCCCACAGCTCAAAACTGATCCACCCCTTTTTTTTTCTCCCACAGCTCCCCCCCCCCAAACCCTCCCGAGGTAAAAGACGGTGCCGGGCTCCGAATCCCCTCCGGCACTGCCACGGCGAGAGTCGGCCAGCCTCCAAGCCTGGCTCTGTCCCGCTGCCCCCCCCTCCCCCCCAATCTTCCTCCCACCATCGCCACGCAAACTCCCGCGGCGCTTGGGGCGGGGGAGGGAAAGAGCTGGCTTGGTCTCGGCGACGACCTCCTCTTTCATCAAAAGGTCCCTTCGCTCCCAGCTTGGCCTCTTCAAGATGTCTCCGGACTACAATTCCCAGCCTGCACAATCTGGAGAGACGGCGGGGGTGTGTGTGTGTGTGAGGGAGAAGAGAGGAGGAAAGGCAGACGCGCTCCTTTCTCTCTCGGGTGAAAAGTTTTCCAAAGCAGCGCAGCCACTATTGGCGGGGCTGAATATGTGTGTGTGTTGAGTGTGAATATATTGTGTGTGTTGAGTGTGAATATATATATAGTGTGTGTGTGTGTGTGTGTTTTCCCGGAGACTCTCACACCCACCCACCCCTTTTCTCCCTCCCGCTTCTCCCCCTCACCTGGCGGGAGTGGGCCTTGGGCTCCGGCGGCTTGAAGAAGGAGTCCGGCAGTTTGCGGAGCCTCATCGGGAGCGTGTGGGGCACGTTGGCGCCCTTGGGGTTCATGACGGCGTTGAAGAGGGCCTCCAAGTCCGTCTCCGAATCGCCTCGGACGTGGACGACTTGATGGCCGGCCGGGGGCGGCCCGGATACGGCACCCCCGGCGGGCTGAGGCGCCGGCGGCGAGGCTTGCCCCGTAGGCTGGGGCTGCGCCGACGACGGCTGGGGCTGCGCCGACGACGGTGCCTGCTGCCCGGCGGCGTCCATGGCCGTCACCCCCTCCGCGCTTGCTCGCTCGCTCGCTTTAAGCAACAACGCCGGGCTGGCCGCCCCGCATGCCCAGGCGGCCGGGGGGGTCGTTCGCTCTTCTTTCGCCTCGCCCCGCGCTCTTCTCCCGCGGGAGGGGGGCTCCGGGGGCCCGACACGCGAGGGAGGGAGGGGGGACGACGACTCGGAGCCTCCCGCGCTCTCGCTCCGCCGGACGCGACGCCAAGGGGCATAAATCCGTCGCCCGGGCTCGGCTTCGCGCACCAACCCTTCCAAACAAAAGTTCGGAAAGACGCCCGCCCGAGCCTGCTCCGCCCAGCGCGCGCCCGCCCGCCCCGGCTCCCGACAGCAGCAGCTTTAATTCCACTCAGTCGGGTTTAGGGAGCCGCCGTCGCCTCTTTTTCTTTTTTTGTCTTTTTTTTTTTCCCGCGCCCGGCCGCGCTGAAATTGAACGGCGCCGAACTTTTGCCACGGAGGGTTCCCCGAGTTTCTTTTCCACGCCCGTCCAGCCCGTAGTGGATTTTTTATTTTTATTTCCCCTTCCCCACTTCCTTTTCTTCCTTAACAGATACGGCTGCTGCTTCTTCGACGCTTCCAAATTAACTTGGTTTGTAAATTCCTGGAGCCGCCCGTGTGGGATTCGCCGTCGCCGATATGGACAGGAAACATGGGGTTTATAGCTCTGGCTCTCTTTCCCTTCCTCCCCCCCCCCCTTTCCCCCAAAAGTTTTCCAACCCTCCCAGAGAGGGAAAGGAGGAGGAGGGACAGTAGGGACTATTTTCTCTTCCTCCCCCACGCTGGAAGAAAAGGGGAAACGGCAAGTAGACCCCGACCCCTCAGGCTTAGAAGTGGGAAGAGAGAAAGGAAACACTTTTCCTTTGTCACCGATTCGCCCCCACCACACACACACACACACTGCCCCCCCCCCCCCCCGCTTGCTGTTGTCCAGATTTCCGCGTTTGGGATTCTCACAACCCCAAGAGCAGTGCTGGGAGTTGTAGTCCCAACAGGCTTGCGTGTAAATCCTGACCAGCGCAAAACTCTGGGATTGTAACCTGAAATGAGCTAAACTGGCTGCCACCCTTTGCAAAAAAAAAAAAAAAAATCACCGCGTTTTGTGGAAGATAAAAATGGCTTGCCGGGAAAAGAAAAAAAAAAAACCCACGGGTTCCAAACACGCAGGTGTAAATAAAAGCGCAAGTAACTAAATAGTAACGTTTTAAAACGACAACAACTAAAAACCAAGCAAACCACCATCGGAATGTCGGTAGAGATGGTGGCACTGTGGTCTTATAAGTGTTGCTGTTTGGATGGGATTGTTTCAGCTTTGAAGTTGACTGTTTTTCTGCCTTTTGTCCTTCTTTCTTAAATTATTATATATTCTTTTGTGTTTTAATTTTTTTTAATGGTTAGCCTTCACACACACACACACATATACATAAATATAGATATGGATATAGATACACTTGCACACACACACTAGAATTGAATTCTTTATTGGCCAAGTGTGATTGGACACACAAGGAATTTGTCTTCTGCATATGCTGTGTGTGTGTGTATGTGAGTGAGTGAGTGAGTGAGAGAGAGAGGGGCAACTCTATAAATTGGTATGTAGATCCTCAAAATTGAGCGTAATTAAATAAATCCTCAAGCTGATTCTGATTCCTGGTGATTAAAATGAACATAACCTTAACCAATTTTTGGCAGCAGTACAGAAACAGTAAAGTTCAAAAAAGGCGCATTACACCAGACAACACATAATTAGGATACACATCACAAACCACTTAAGGAGATTATGACTGTTTTAAAAAAAAAGCAAATAAAATAGGTGCATAAATAAAAGAAAAAATTGAGAGACAAACTTCTTGTCCACTCCTCTAATACTGTGAACCATTCCAGAATGTTACCTTCCGGTGTTTTTATCTCCCCAAAACCCAAGCTTGAATTTAATGGTTGAAATCATAATTGCACGTGATTGAAGGTTCTACTTGCTATTTAACACTAATAGAGACAATAGTGCTCATTGGCAGGAATACCCTTCCCCTTCTATGGATTCACTTCCCCTCATGTTTTCTAAAAATTTTCATTTTAATTACAATTAAACTTTGTAAGACTGAATTTGAAATAAAAATGTATACAGATGGTGAACATGTCGATCCTAAAACTTACACACTTGTGTACTGATATTTGAGACAAAAGAACAATTGTGTAATGCTTAATACTTTAATCTTTAACAATGTTTGTGATTTTATGATTGTTTTGTATGTCCGTCTGTCTATCCATCCATCCATTTATCTTTGGTGTTTTGTTTTAATGTTGTATACCACCCCCAGTCACTTTTTGTGAGATGGGTGGACATATAAATTTGATAAATAAATTTTAAAAACTGAAAGAATTGTAGGGGGTGGTCCTTGATCTGCAACTTGCTTACTTAGCAATCAGTTGCAATCAGTTACAACCAACCTGAAAAGCAGGACTTACGACCCAGATTCAAAGACCCAACAGTCAACCACCCCCCCTCCAAACTTCAGGTGCTTGGCAACACAGCTGCACTTACAGCCTTTTGCAATGTTCACCAGTCACATGACCATTCACTGTTTTATCACAGTTTTGTCAAAACTCCGCATTTCCAGTTTTTGCTTTGTTTAACAACTACATCATTCGCTGAACAACCGTGAATTTACTTATCAACTACTGTGATTTTCTTAACAACCACTGCAAAAACGTAAAATCAGTCATGTGCAATTCCAGCAGTGCACCTCTCTAGGCCTGCACAAAACCATGTGGGCTGCTGCTGCATTTGAACCAACTGCAGTTTCTGGATACTTTGAAAGGGCATCCCCAGGAGGAGCGTGTTTGCAATAATATTGTTAAGCAGTATTTCCTTTTCTCATTAGTAATCTAAATTTTGAGTAATTTGTTCATGGAAGTCTTCTGTAAGAGTTATAAATATATATTTTCTTTGAACAGAGTCATTCAAAACTAAGGATTTTTTTCACACGTCTGTCCCACACACAGTATATTTCAGAAATTTTCTTATCTCTTAGTTTATTAGGAAAAATACAAATACTGGGAGTATCTTTTTTTTTCTATCAACAGCCTATATTTCTGCCCTAGCAAATTTGGTCAGGTTCTTATTTAACTTTTAAGAGAACTGTTAATATTGCTCTTCCACTTCTGCCTTTTGTAAGACTACTTTTCTTACTTTTAATTTTGATATTTGTTACCTTCTAAACTTTGTCAATTGTTTTAATATTTTAAATCATAACTCACCTAGCCATCCTTCCAGGATCAAAAAACAATCCAGAAATAATATTGTAACATTATATAATGAGGACCTATATTCACATCACTGCAAGATTTCTGCTCAATGATTTATTATTTTTATTAGTACAATAAAAGAAGTATTAAAATAAAGTTGTCTAAGGGCAGGATGTAAGTTAATTTAGCAATAGCTCATTTCAAATACTATATGCAGGCATTGGTAACATTAACAATATTCAGACAAAACCAATTATATTCAAAGTGATGTCTAATGCCCTAACAATATTGGAATTCCAACAATATTTAAAACAAATTCCTCTATTTACCAGAACTAATTGAATAACATGAGCAGTCACTTACAGAATGAAGATACTCCAAAAACATGGTA
This sequence comes from Myanophis thanlyinensis, assembly GCA_017656035.1. NCBI lineage: Eukaryota > Metazoa > Chordata > Lepidosauria > Squamata > Homalopsidae > Myanophis > Myanophis thanlyinensis. The sequence continues at coordinate 11,197 of JAEANM010022411.1, forward strand.
CAAAACATAGATAAGACGATTCAAAGGATTCACAATCAAATAGGCAAAATTTTGTTCATGGCTGTTGGATGTAGGATAACAAAGGCCATCAGCATCCTACAAGACAAAATACTAATTAATACAATGCAGTGAATACAATTTCAAATTCAAATTTTATTGCTCACATACACAGTCATACATGGTACAATATGCAGTGAAATGCTTACGCAACCGCAAGTAAGTTAATAATCACTTTCTAATTCTAATTTTGAAATAACTTAAATTTCATGATGAAATAGGAGTCAAAAATCTATGCCCAGTTGAATTAGGAAAGTGAAAATTCCTATTTTGCATGGTGCTGTTCCCAAACCAGGTTGTGATGTTGCCCGTCAGGATGCTCTCTACAGTGCAGGAATGGAAGTTCCTGAGCACCTT
>JAEANM010022412.1:0-11609 GCA_017656035.1 Myanophis thanlyinensis
AGGAAGGAAGGAAGGAAGGAAGGAAAATTAGTGGAAGGAGAGGAAAGAAAGAAGGAAATGAAACAGAAAGGAGGTAAAGAGAAGGAGGGGAAGAAGGGAAGGGGAGATAGGAAGGAAGGAAAATAAATTAGTGGAAGGAGGAAAAAAGAAGGAAGAGTGAAAGAGAATGGAAGAGAGGAGGAGGGGAAGAAGGGAAGAGGAGATAAGGAAGGAAGGAGAATTAGTGAAAGGAGAAGAAAGGAAGTGAAACACAGAAAGGAAGTAAAGAGAGAAGGAGGGGAAGAAGTGAAAGGAAAGAAAGAAGGAAATGAAACAGAAAGGAGGTAAAGAGAAGGAGGGGAAGAAGAAAAGGGGAGATAGGAAGGAAAAAAGGAAGAATGAAAGAGAAAGGAAGTATAGAGAAAAGGAGGGGGGAAGGGAAGGAAAATTAGTGGAAGGAGAGGAAAGAAGTCTTTAACAGGAGTGTGTCCAAGATGTGCTGTGAAAAAGATGCCAGCTGCAATGGGGCAAAGATCTGTTTGTTCTTTTTTTTAATGTGTAGCCCCCCTCTGGAGCTTTCTGTCCGTATCCTGAGAGACACCGCTGGATTCTTCAAACTGCCAGAAAGTTCTTGGGTGGTTTTGCTCTTCCTTCAAAAACCTCTTGCCTTTCCCTCACATTTCGGGCCAATTCTCGCGGAATTTGAGGAATGGCCACTGAGGCTGCTGTCAAATCAAATCAAATCAAATCAAATCAAATCAAATCAAATCAAATCAAATCAAATCAAATCAAATCAAATCAAATCTTATTCATCACATGCACAATCTTACATGGTACGAATTGCAGTGAAACGTGTATGTGACCGCTCGCGACCGTAGGTAGTAGGACAGTGGTGGCGAACCTTTTATTTACCAAGTGCCGAAAAGTAAACACTTTGTGCGTGCCATCCGTACTTGCGTGCAACTCCTCCACGTGTGCTGCATGTGCAACTGCACTATCTGTGCATCCATGCAGCTTTTGTACATGCAATGCACGTGCACTGTGCGCAGGCACTCACACACACATATGAGCAATCGCGTGTGCATGCACAGGAGAGCTCCAAAGACCAGCTGGATTTCCTGCTGCAATCATGCGCATGCACAGTGGAGGCCTGGAGACCAGCTGGATCTCTGAAATCATGCACACATGCATGCGTAATCTTATGTGCATGCTCATCTGGAGATAAGTTGTGCGACAGCTTGTGTGCCCAGCAAGATGGCTCTGTGTGCCACCTGTGGCACCTGTACCATAGGTTCGCCATCACGGTAGTAGGGCAAGAGAACAGTGTAGATAGAGAGGGAGAATAAGTTAGAGTGGTTGAGAGAGGTAGATTATGGGAATACTTTATAGTCCTGGATTTGTTGTGGTTTGGTTTAGGGTCTGTATTGCCTGTGGGGAGTAGCTCCTCCTTAGTCTCTCTGTGTTGGCTTTCAGGGAGCGGAGGCGCTTTCCTGACCGCATCATGGTGAACAGTCTGTTGTTGGGGTGGCTGGGGTCCTTCATTATTTCATCAGCCCACATCAGGGCTGACCACGGGATCTGAGTTGACACCCTAAGACAGCATTTCTCAACCCTGCCCACTTGAAGCTATGCGGACTTCAACTCCCAGAATCCCCCAGTCAGCAAAGCTTCTGGGAATTGAAGTCCACACACAGCTTCAAAGTTGCCCAGGTTGGTAAAATACCGCTCTGGGATTTTGTGCCAGCCAACGTCTGCAGAGAGGAACCTCAAAAGCAGCCCAGATCTTGGAAGTTGGGCCTTGCAGGGTTTCACCAATCCACGTGATGCAGTTTTGCTTATCCCCAAAGCAGCTGCACAGTCCCTGGCCATGGGATGGGAGAGCAGAGAGGAATGTTATTAACTTCTTCGCTATCTGCCTTGATAAGCAACTGGGCTGCAGTTCAAGAGAAAGTCCTAGCTAGTTTTTTAATACAACAGTGACATGAATCTAAGTTAGAATGAAGACAGAAATAAGAGAAAAGGGGACTAGCAGTTTACACATTTTTACATTAACAACAAAAATGCAATAACAAGAGGGAGGTTTAGAAATGGAATAGCGGTAGTATCAGGTATGTTTAAACAATATGAAATAATGAAAGATTATAACCTAATGCAAATCTGTATTATTATTAGAAACATATAAGCTGGATAAAGTAACAACCATGAGTAAGAATACTATTTTTATTTGTACTAAAAAGTATGGCACCCAGGCGTCAGGCTGTTGATGCAATGATATGTATATTTTATTTTATTTTATTTATTAGAATGTGTCAAACAATAACGACAAAGAAACAAACAGAATTAAAAGATAAGAATAAAATGACAGGGATGATAAGCACATCAGTGCACTTATGCATGCCCCCTCTACTACTACTACATATACTACACATACTAGTATATGTAATATACTATAAAATAAAAAAATTGACAAAAAAGAGAGAAAGTCCTATCTGCGCTACAAGAAACTTTTCTCTAATAGCAGCATCAAGGAAAGAGGTTTTGTCCAAGAAGAGAAAGAATAGGGCTACACGTCTGCCTTGTGATGCCAAGCAGGTATCTTTCAGGGCTCTTTGCACCACTCATAGCTTCTGTAGCTGTTGTGAGGTTAGTGTCCATGTTTCACTGGCATATGTAAACTCATAGATTAACAGAGTTGGAAGGGACCTTGCAGGTCATCTAGTCCAACCCCCCCATGCGCAGGCAAGAGACCCTACACCATTTCTGACAAATGACAGTCCAGTCTTCAAGTGATGGAGCTTCCACAACTTCTGATCCATCAGTTGATGTTTTTTACTGTCAGAAAATTCCTCCTTATTTCTAGGTTGAATCCTTGTTCAGTTGCCATCCATTATTCCTTGTCTGGCCTTCAGGTGCCTTGGAAAACAGCTTGACCCCCTCCTCTCTGGGGCAGCCCCTCAAATATTGGAAGACGCTCTCCTGTCCCCCTTGGTCCTTCTCTTCCCTAGACCAGCCATGCCCAGTTCCTGCAACTGTTCTTTATCTGTTTTAGCCTCCAGTCCTCTAATCATCCTGGTTGCTCTTCTCTGCCTTCTTTCTACAGTCTCAACATTGGTTTTATAGTGTGGTGACCAAAATCGGATGCAGTACTCTAGGTGTGGTCTTACTAAGACTTTATAGAGTGGTATTAGCCCCTCCCTTGATCTTGATTGTATCCCTCTGTTAATGCAATTTAGGATTGCATTGGCTTTTTTGGCTGCCGCCGCACACGGCTGGCTCATATTTAGTTGATTGTCCACTAAGACTCCAAGATTGCTATCACAGTTACTGCTATTAAGCCTGGTTTCACCCAGTCTATATGGGTGAAACTTTTGGTTTTTCTTGCCTAAGTGTAAGACTTTACTTTTCTCTACATTGAATGTCATTTTGTTAGATTTCTTCGGGTGTTACAGATTATGCAGAGAGGTGTGTGACTTTTTCTTCACCGAGCTTTGATAGCCCTTTTCTTGGCTCAGTAGCAAAAAAAATCAAAGGTCAATTCCTTATTCCGCCTCTTAGATAACGAAATCTAATCCAGCTGCTTTCCTTTAATAGTAACGTCCTACTGTAAACATTATCTAGGTTAACAAAATTTATAAAATGTAATTTGATAACAGTTCAGCTGTTCGCCCATCCGCTTCTTCCCTTTTAATCCTCGCCCCCTTAATCTTAACTGAGAGGGAGAAACTGTTTCCAAGCAATTTGCCATTCAAAATCAACAGTGCAAGTTTGCTGAAACCCACCAAATTCCAGCTGCAAACGGGGAAAGCGGCTCAGGGAGCCATGGCAACCTCTCAACGAAGCCAGCCAGCTGCCTGTCTGTCCCGTCTCGAAGGGAGAAGTTGGGAAACATTTATTAGAATTCTTGCGAATAAACAAACAAACAAAATTAAGCAGTCTTTGGTGCCAAGACTAGGAAGCAGAAGAAGAGAACAGCTGGAATATCTCCTTCGGTGCTTTGGACGAATGGACCATCAGATCTCCATGCTTAGCTCCTTTTCTGCCTCATTCTGAAGCATTGCCGAGCCCAAATGTATGTTTTATTCATGGCACTGTAAAACACCCCAAGAACTGCATCCTTGGAGTAGAATACATATAGAAAAAGTACATTTTGATGGAGCGCATGAGCTCCTGACTCATGCGAAATCTGCCTTCTACCAAGATATCCAGATTCCTCTCCTCTAGTACAAGTGGTTCTCATTTAGTGTCCGCCTCATTTTGCAACCGTTCACAGTTGTGGCCGTCATGAAAAACCAACTTTACTACCAAGTCTTTCACGTATGACTTTCTCAGGTCCGTGACAAGCAAAGGAAAGTTGGAAGTAAGATCATAAGCATGTGACAGTTTTATTTACCAATTGCTTCACTTAATGAGCATGTTGGCAGTCCCAGCTGTGGTTGCTGAGTGAGAACGGCCTGTATGGCTGATGAGACGGGCACTCTCTGTCTTGGATCTGTGGCCTGGGTTGTTTTTTTTTGCCTACGTGCAGAATCTTAACATTTCTCAATACTGAACTGCATATTGTTGGGATAGGGCCCAATATTCAAGGACCTTCTGAGCCTGTTTTCGGACTCATTAAGCAATTCCCGCCCTACTTTGTCTGCAAATTTGACGAGCCTCACTGGTTAAGTCCCCTTGGTTAAGTCATCTATGGAAGTGCTGAAGAGAAGAAGGCACAGAGCAGATGTTTTCCTCCACGTAGACCAAGATCTATTAAGGTTGATTAAGCAACTACAAATTCATCTGGTTGTGGGACCATCCATTCCATTTTATCCATGGTCAATTGTGTCAAATGCCTTACAAAAGTCTAAGTACACTGCATCCACAGCATTCCCGTAGTCTATGAATTTACTTACTTCGGGGGGAAATATATATATATTTGCCTGGCCTGATCTATTTTGAATAAAACCACTGTCTTTTAACAATCACTTTGTTCCTCTGCAAGGGACTTGTTTGCAATTCTGCTTTTCTAGAACCTTCCCAGGTATTGTTAAGCTCATTTCCTGGTTCCACTTTTTTCTCTCTTTTTAAAAGATTGGAACAATATTGGTTCTTCTCCATTTTTCTGCCTCTCCCCCTGCATTCCAGGAGTTCTCACAGGTCAACATTGGTATCCCGATATCCATGGTTTTTTTAGTGGCATCCTGGGATGCAATAGAGCCACTTGAATTAATTCCAAGCTTCTGGGTGTTCTCTCACACCATTTCCTTGACTATTTTGACATTTTTCTTCTGTCCCCATAATCCAGCTTCTGATATTGTGAAAAGATAGATGCAAAGTTGGAATTAAACAGTTTATGGCCTTCTCTCAATTGACTCTTTCACTATATCACCGTCTTCTCCCACCAGAGATGTTCTTCTCGCTCAACACATCCTTACAGAACTCTCTAAAACTGTTTTGGCGTTCGTGGTGAGCCTCAGCTCATTCTGGGCCTTCAACTTCCTGACACCAAGCCCCACCCAAGCATCTGACCATTATCTGACATTCTGCTTTTATTACATGGCCCCTTTCCATTTTCTAAATTTGCCTTTTGGGTTTCTCGATTTATCAGAGGGATCAAGCCAATTTGACATGTCCCTCTAAGCCCGTCACATTCAGCCTAACTTAATCTCGCAAGATGCTTATGGAGAAGATAAACTTCAAGGCATCACCTGCTTGAGTTGCCAGACAAAAAAGCAGTTTAAAAAAACAACACCACCAAAGTCTATTTCAGGTCAAATTTGGGTCCTACTTAGCAACCTGTGTGTCTCCTGCCTGGATTTCTTTCCCACTTCCAGCCCTCTAACCTTTCCGAGAAGTCTCCCATCGAAAAAGCTTCTAGATCAGCAGAGGTGGCACAATTAACTGCTCTAATTAAAGAGGAATTTGTTTTATTACTGCTTGGAAGCCACTTTTGAAGCACTGTTTGGCTTGAAACAGAAGAAATCGAAACCTTGATCTTAGGTCTTGATGATTAATTTATTATAGAAATGTCTACTACTTACTAAATATACAAAGCAAAAAGCTGAGGTTGTAACTGAATTATATAAATAATTCCATTTCCACAAAAACATGGAAATCACATTTCTTTTCCTTGCCCCAGTCTCTTAATATCTTTGTTTCTATCTGTATATTATATTATATTATAATAAGGTTTAATACAAAGGACCCAACCCTACTTAGGATTCAAGCCAAAACAAGGCTGACCAGTTATTAATCAATATAGAACAGTGGAAGAAACGAGGATATCTGAAGAAAGGGAGGGCAGAAAATAATCAAGATGATTGGCGTAACTGTGCGATGAAAACTTTTTTCCCCGTTACCTGTCACACCCAACGATGTATAAAACAGAGGAAAAAAAAGTACCTTCCATGTTCACTTTCAGCCCTCATCTTGACTTTTTTCAAAACTTCCCCTATACCCACCTTGGAAATTTAAAAGAGATAAAACCAGATGGGTTTTTTTCCCCCTAATCCAAAATTGGATAAAAATAGGATATTAAGATCAGGGAGCCATAAAAGAGTCCAGGTGAAATCTAGGCAGTCCCAGGGAAGTGAAAGAACTTGCAAAGGAGATTGAAGCCCAGGCTTCAGGTGATCTCCCCCACCACTTCTGACATTCGGAAGCTCCTGGGATTTATGATTTCCTAACTTGCAGCCTGCAGCAGAGTCAAGTTTCTGGAAAGTAGATGGGCTTCAGCTCCCAGAATCCCCCTCCAGCCAGCACGTGTGGACATCTTTGCCAGCTGGGGATTCCTGGGAGTTGAAGTCCGCACATCTTCAGGTTACCAAAGGGGAGAAAGCCTGGTGCAGAACCTCGACCTCCCCGACCGACACACATCGGCGACACGCATCAGCGAAGACCGACGTGCATCAGCGAAGACTTCTGCCTCGCGGAGCGGGTGGCGGGGACCGAGCCCACGAGCCTTTCAGCTGCCTGCAGCGCTGCGCGTCCGAGGGTCGGAGACGGGCAGGCCGAGCGGGCCATCGCGCGGAGCCCGCGGGGACTGCAGCTGGCCCGGCCGACCGGCCGGCCGGGATTCCGTGCTCAGCCACGGCCAGAGGACGGAGAGAGTTTGCTGCTCCTGGCCTGAACGGAGCCTTGCCCTTCCCCTCCGCCGCCACCCCTAACCCGGAGCAGCGGCAGCGATCCGGAGCGCCTCGCTGCGGGGATGCCCGAAGGTTGGGAGGCACCTGGAGGTCTTCTAGTCCAACCCCCTGCCCCAGCAGGAGAGCCTTCCGTCGGCTCCTCTGTCCCCCAGCCGCCCCGGGGCTTGCACCAAGATTCCCGGGACTTGCAGGGACCCAGGCAGCTCCCTTGCCCCCGTTCTTCTTCGGAAAGTGACCTTTCCAGCTGGAAAACGGCTGGGATGGGGCTCCCGTGCTCGGCTCCTCAAAGAGCCTCTCGTGAGCCAGCCGGGGAACATCATCAGCCTTCCTGGGTCGGTCAGGGGGGCCCTACGAGGCGACTGTCGCTCGGGGAAGGAGGGAAATTAGTGGAAGGAGAGAGGAAAGAAAGAAGGCAGAAGGAAGGGTGAAACAGACAAAGGGGTTAAAGAGAGAAGGAGGGGAAGAAGGAAAGGGGAGATAGGAAGGAAGGAAGGAAAGAAGACAGAAGGAAGAGTGAAGCAAAGAAAGGAGGAGGGGAAGAAGGGAAGAGGCGAGGGGAAGGAGATGGGGGGGAGGGGAGCCCCCAACGCCTGCAGAGAAGAGACCGGGCCCCTCCATTCTCCAGCCCCCCCCTCCCTCCCTCCCTCCTCCCCGACGGGCGGGGCTCTAGGAAGGGCACAAAATGCACTAAAATCCTCCGGCCTCGCTCGGACCAACTTCAAAAGCCTTTGCAGGGACTGACCCCCGCCGGCCTTCGTGCGCATGCGTGGCTTCCTTGCGCCCGGCTCCAGAGCGGCATCGCAGCGAAGCGAAGCCCCGCCCAGCCGGCCTCGAAGGGAACCCGGAAGCAGCCCCGCTCGCGCACCCACTCGGCTCCCGAGGTTTACGCAGCCGCGGGACCGCCTCTTTCGGCGCTGCGGTGACGTCACCCCGCGCGCCGCCCATTCTATTTCCGCTTCCGAGCGACCCTCCTGAGGACGGAGGAGAAGGTGGCGATGGCGGCGTTCGGCTGGGTCTCGCGGCGGCTGAGGGCCGGGGCGGGCTGGAAGCGGGCTCTGTCGACGGCTGCGGCGCCGGATAAGCACCACGGGACCGGTGCGTGGAGACGGCCTTGTTGACCGGGTGACCTTGTGCTTGGTTCCTCCTCCTCCTCCACCTAGTATCGGGTGACGCCGCGGCCTCTGCAGGCCTTGGGCCTGGCGCCCCCCCCACCCCCAAGAAGCTTAGACTGAGGCCCGAGTGGCCCCCGCTAGGCGAATCGTGGCCTTGAACCACACCCTGCGGGGCTGGCGCCGCCTGGGCCTGGAGGAACCGACAAGGGGTGGGCAGCTGCCCCGACCTCGCCTTTCGGGAGCTTTAGAGCAGGGGTCTCCCACCTATCAGTCAGCCTGTGGACTTCAATTCCCAGAATTCCTCAGCCAGCAGAGCTGGGAATTGAAGAACATAAGTTGGCTGAGGAAATTCTGGGAATTGAAGTCCGCAAGCTGGCTGAAGAATTCTGGGAATTGAAGTCTGTAAAGCTGGCTGAGGAATTCTGGGAATTGAAGTCTGTAAAGCTGGCTGAGGAATTCTGGGAATTGAAGTTTGCAGGCTGGATGAGGAATTCTGGGAAGTGAAGTCCCCAAGTCTTAAAAGTGACCAAGGTTGGAGACCCCTGCATTAGAGAGCTTCCTTCCCGCACTGGGGAGGCTGTTCTTGGAGCTGCCAGTGGGTGAATTTTGTTGGCTTTTCACAACTTGGCCAATTTGTGTGAACTGAGCGAACTGGTTGAGTGGATTGAGGCTACGAGATGGGTTAATGCAGTAAACCAGCTCAGATGGGGCATATGAATATAACCGTTGTGCCAAAATGAGCCTCCTCTAAATACTGCTCGTATTACATTTACACAGCAATTTAGGGGGCCCTCAAAAAACAAGCTCAGGGTGGATAAAAATTAATTTTTTAAAAAGTTTTAAAAAATGGATTTTTTTTTCATTTTTATCAAATTTATTTTAATAAAAATGCTTTTGGAGTAGAAATCTGTCTAAATATAATTTTCTGTTTAAGATAATTTATTCAGCACGAAGTGGAGCTTAGTTATGTAGCTTGAGGCTGTATATTCTGCAATATTGAGACTGTCGGACAGTCAACAAAAAAGTTTCTCTTTTAAAATTGTGATTTAAATCAAGCCTCATTATTAGTGACTTAAATCAATTTGATTTCAATCAAATCAACCCTGAAAAAACCATTAAAATGGGAAGCATTTCACAGCAGGCACTGCAGACTATTTGGGAGGGGGCTGGCTCTAAGAAACCTAAATAATATAAAAATCTAAATAATATAAAACAGGATGCTAAATTATGTAAGATGCTGAATTACACAGATAACATGTAGTGATTCCAGTTACAGGAGTATTTTGATTCCAGAAATTACTATTTTTAGACTGATCTTTAGTACATCTATTTTATAAAATACTGATGTTAACCCTAACTCTTTACCTGGATTTCTTCTCATGGCGTTGGCCTTGCTCTTTTACTTTTGCTGATAATATTCTGGAACTGGTAATGGAAAGATGGGGCTGGGATTGAGAAAAAAAATTATTGTAACATTAAGCAGGAAGTAATTGCAGTAGAGATGCTTCAGCTTAGGGCTTCCTGGTCCAGATATGTTTTTGTTGAATTGCAGGAACTAAAAATAATGTCCTGGCCAAATATATTAAAACACAAAGCAGCCCAATTTTATCTTAGTATCTTTTGTGAATTGAGCCGCTGTATAATCAAAAAGCAATTCCAAACTAATTAAGCATCTTCCACTTTTTCCTCCTCCTGGGTCCATTTTCAGTTCAGTTATAAGCTATCCTACAACAAGTTTTCATTGCACTGTCTGCAAATTGAATTAAAAAGGCTTGTTGGATAGTAATTCTGTTGGTCCTGCATTTTAATTTATTGCAAAGAAATAACACTCCTTGACTTTCTGCTTGTGTTTGAATTCAATCGATTAGATCGTGTATGGAAGATCTTGTCTTTTGTGGTTGCTCTTCCTTCCGTTGCTATCTGCCAGCTAAATTGTTACCTGAAGGGCCACCATCATGAAAGGACAGAATTCATTCCTTACAAGCATCTTTATCTCCGGACCAAGGTACTGAATTTGCATTGTTTCTAAACTTAATTTAATTACAGGATTTAATTTAATTACAGAATTTCTATACTGCCCCACTCCCGAAGGACTGGGGCGGTGGTGAACAGCCATTTAAAACAGAACACATAAAATTTAAAAACAATTAAAAATGAATTAAATCAAGGCCGAGATAGATATTCTTAAATTAAATTAAATTAAAATTTAGACTTGTTCTATGCAGACTGTTGGGAGACATTTGCAAAGAGTTGCAAAAATTGAGGTTTCAACAGGTTGGGTCAGATCCCAAAAGCATGGCCTGGACAACCATTGTTTCTCATCTAATACAGGTAGTTCTCAACTTATGGCCACAATTGAGCCCAAAACTACCGTTGATAAGTGAAGTTTTTCTTAAGTGTGTTTTGCTCCATTTTAAGACCTTTCTTGCCACAGTTGTAATGAATCACTGCAGTTATTAAATTAGTAATGCGTTTGTCAAGTAAATCTGACTGCTTGTCAGAAAGAGATAAAACGGACACCGCAATCGTCATAAATACGAGTCAGTTGCCAAGCATCCAAATTTTGATCACATGTCTGTGGGGGATCCTGAAAGTAAATGTGAAAAATGGTCATGTTGCTTTTTTGGTGCCGTAACTTCAAATGGTCACTAAATGAACTGTTGTAAGTCAATGACTACTTGTATTTCCCTTCTTAGAACAGTCTCTTCTACACTTGGCCTTCGAAGTAGGGTGAGAATTACATTGCCTACCTAATTGGGAAACTGATTATTTAGTGTCCTGAACTCTTATTAGTTCACAACAAATTTTAAGGGTGAGGCAATTGCATAAAGTCCACAACTAAATTTTGATGAGGAGCGAGCTTCATTTCAACTACAGAAAAATCAGTTTGTCACCCAACTTGTTGGTTTATTGTACATACAGTCCCTGTGCATGATCTTCATTGGGCCAATTGCTGTCTCTGAGCCACGATGACAAAAATATAAGAAAAGTTCCACTTATTTCTGATATACCCCAGCAGATGCCAACTTACCAAAAATATCATTGCCAAACGAAACCACTGTTTTGCATATTCAGCTGCACAACATCTTCATGGATTGATTTTTGAAAATTATTATTTTTTAATTGCCCATTATCCCTAAGGCTCCCCTGGTAACCTTTTGAAAATACCCATGCCGTTTTCTTGGCTGCATCCTGGAATTAGTTTGCCTTTCCTTCTGAAATCCCCCCCCCCCCCTTTTAAAACTTTTCAGTCTAGTCTGGGGATTTGGTGGTGGTCCCCTATCTCTCTACTAATTACATCTGACCAGGTTAACTTTTTTTTTTTTTTACAAATATATTTTATTCAATTTTCTTATTACAAGTAGATAATAATAATAAAAATCATCACTATACC